>QQSS02191459.1:0-13093 GCA_003687565.2 Craspedacusta sowerbii
GTGGTTACAAATCTTTCTAGTGTAGCCACTTGAGCGATCTGCCTAGTGTGATAAACTCATACAACACACACAGAAACAATATATATATATATATATATATATATATATATATATATATATATATATATGTGTGTGTTTCTTACTCATTTTTGGTATTCCAAATAATTTATTAATTATTGTGCCTGCTTTTCACTAACTTGCACGTGTAAGCCGCCAGAAAATCTGACTATAAATTTTTTGTACTTAATATCCGGTTAATCAAACATAATTACTGTTAAAGAAACGACATGCGTTTGTAATTTTCTCATGGCTACAACTGCTTGAACCCATGAATAATGTCACCGGTGCTGCAGATATATCTCATTTTAGGTCCATCTACTCTCGTACCCTACTGCAAGGAAGTGTCTAGGAATTTACTCGACAGAATTATGTTATAGACTGGTTAGCTTATGAAAGCTGCATCGAAGAGAGAAATACAGACGATAGTGTTAGGGTGGCAGAATCGGCAAGTTCTTCGGGCGGATGGCAAGAAGTTGTTTTGGGGTGTAAGGAGATGAAGCGAGGAGCACAGGCTTTGCTAGTCAAGTATTTCCTTCAGTCTTGCTTTTAAATAGTGTTGACACTTGCTCATCAAGACGTATTAACGCTGCTTGCTTGAAATTTCGGAAAGTGGCAGGATAACATACCCTTAGGAAAAATTAAGGAACTTAATCATGACTGGTATAGAAAGTTACTTAAACCCCCTGACTTATGAAATCTCTCAAAATTGTTTAGCTTGCTTGCCATCTGAGCTCGTGTTTCCTGTCTCATGCATATGATGAGCTCATAAATTAAGTTTCTAAATCGCCTTCTATTAATTTTTGAGAACATTTCTCCTCATAACCATGGAAAAAGGTACATGCTCAAGCTAAATATAACAATTTGCAGACTGAAGGAGATTCTTTTGCACCGAGAAAAAAATTGCCTTATCACCATCATGAATTGAGAGACCGCTGAGCAGAATAAAATTGTTGCATATTCTGAAATTAGAGCAACCTTGACCTCCTTTTATTTGTATTACCTAAAATTATGAATCAGGTGCTTATTGGAGCAGCAAATATCCTGTAAGCAATAAAAGGGGACTCTGATCTTTAAATCGTTGCTATGGCTTTCATTGTCATTGATTAACCCAATACTGCTTTCATGACAAATGAATTAATAAGTTTTCAAGGGACTGCGAGTTGCGTTATTGCATTCTAGTGTATTGAAAGTGTATCTGGACCCTTAAGCATATCGAGATCTATTAAAGTATGGTTTGTCACAATGTTTTAAATGTGTCGCAAATCTTTTTGTCAGGGAACACTAGCCTTAATTTACAGTCGTTTTGTGTATTGAAGATTGGAGCATTTTTTTTTGTTGAGATTCAATCAGCTTGATCCAATGCTCGACGCAAGCGGTAGAAAGTCTTGAGCTAATACTTGCATTCGTATGTAGGCTCCTTTCTACATTCATAACGGCTTGAATTTTATATCGCTGTTGTTGCTTTTATGTTGTTTCATTGTTATAACGCAGTCTTCTGCTTTGTAACGAACTATGATTTCCCATTTTAACGTGAGCAAACATTTGAGTTCGTTGCATAAGAGCAAATGAAGATCCGATGGCAATTAGTCCTTTAAGAACATGCTTGGCACCAGCATCAATTATTTAAGTCTTGAATAAACCGTGGCTGATGTTCGGCATAACGCATGACTGCCCGCCGTTGGGTCCGTTTCCCTCTCGGCAAAAGAAGGCGTTGACGGTGCTGTTCGATCTCATAGACATGGCTATCATTCTTTACGTTACTACCGTTTCGAGCAATGCAGAGGTAATACGCGCTGTGTTGCTTATTGTTGTGGTATTGACTGCGAGGTAATGTAGCAAAGTGTGTATTTTTAGTTGGGGCTTTTGCAAAGTTTATGACACTGCTGGCGCAGAATGATGGTTGCTCTAGAAATAAAAATAAAATAAATTTCATTTATTAAATTGATCCAAAACCCATACGTTTTCGTTTGCTATCATTTATAATCTTCAGGCAGTCTGTTGGTTATTCATTTGTAAAGCTGATACAGGTTTCATGAATCCTTGCCCAGGATGTCCTGGTCTTGCACTGTCTCTTCTATAAGCGTTTCCATTCTTTTGCTATGAATTACTCTTATAGACTTCGTGCCAGTGAAGACAGCTTTCCTTCACTTTTTTCTAGAATTTGCATTCTATAAGTTATATTTTTTTCAGAGTAGTAAAAATGACAAGTGCACTTCTTAATATCCATTCACTCTTTGATGGCATAGCTATAAACACCAAAATTTCTTGCAGAAATCTGTGAAGAGCAAAAATCTGTCTCACGCTCTACTTGGGCTGAATTTGGATATTCTGAAGCTAGTCATCGTCAGCAGACATCCTATTCGTCTTAAATACATAACTTTATTATTTTCTAACATTTATTATGGCCATGATTGATTTTTAGCCTTGTGACTTTGGATGTGGATTGATTTATTCAAGCACTAATTCTTTGTACGCCACCTCAGGTATCCTTGGTTGTTGGCTGCAAAATTTATTTAGATGCTGTGGCGCGGTAGGACTCATTGTGAACATCAAAATTATATCTCAACTCTAAATGGTGCCAAATTATAAAATCTTAGATTTCATGTATATATGTTGTTGTATAATGTCATAAGAAGTTTATTTGCTATTAATACTAAGGTCTCAAGAATTAAGAGCTTAGGTAGGAAGATAAGGTCTTAAGAATAAGATCTCAACTCTAAATGGTGCCAAATTATAAAATCTTAGATTTAATGTTTATATCTTGTTGTATAATGTCATAAGAAGTTTATTTGCTATTAAGAATAAGGTTATAAAATCTGGAATTGCCGTGGTGCTAAATATAACAACAGGCGATCTTGGGGGATGGTGATGCTTCTACTTCTGATCATGATATGGATGAAACAAAATTGCAATGGGAAAAGCCTGGCTTAAAATTATAATTCCGCATAGCTAGCACTGGATGGCTTACCTTAATACCAAAAGTTTAAATTAACATTTCAACATAGTTGATGGAATTAACATAGTTGCAACTGGGAGGATGCTAAAATTACCAGAGAATGTTCAAAACTTATTTTTTGTAGGCAGCTATTGTAGACTATCAAACTTCTTTAAATTTGATTATGTTCTCCAGTTTAGAACCAGTTTAGAAGCAAATAGCTTGCGACACCACATCAGTCTGCATCTTAATAGGCACATATTGGAGGCAATTTGAAGCTATCTTGAAACTGCTGCAGATACTTATGAGCTATTATGTATGCTTAAAACTAGCAGATCAGATTATATTGCTGACTAATTTTATACTTTATTTGCATGGTCAATAAATGGGTTATTAACAGTAAAAGTTTGCTAACAGTAGAAGCTTCTGTAGCTTAAAGCATTGGCATCTTCATTCTGTGATGTGCAAGCATCTTAAATGCTGACAGACTCTTTGAATAAATGAATTGTTTAGTGCAGCTCCATTAGTGTGAACCTAATTATGAGAAGAATTTTGTATGCTTATCGTAAACTGGGGTGACTTAGATCTTTAAGGAGCTGTTTGGTGCACTTCGGAATTTTTCAGGAAAATTCTTGTCACAGCCACACAAAGTTTGCCTTGGTCCAACTAAACATGATGATTGCTCGTAGCAATTCACACATATGCGCCTTATGAAGCGGTAGCACCTATTGCTATTGCTGTGGTGAGATTGAGCTGGAAGCCTGCCTGGGCACCCTACCAAATTGTGCAAAAAAAAATTACTCCACTAAATGTCACCCAATTTATTAGCATAGGAAGCTCTGGTTGTGTAAACCCATTTCAATTTAGTGAAAGAGGGCTTAAAGATCATTTTAAAATATGTTTGTATGTCTACGCAGCAACTCTAAGTATTCTTGAGTGTCCAAAGTCACCCTGGATTATCTATGAAATTTGGGGTGACTCGGGGCTGAACTTTGAGTGGATAGTCTGGTACCTAATCAAATGAGTTATGACTTCCCATAGGGCAATCTTTCTAGTAATTTATTCCATGTTTTCTGTACCACCAGCATGCTAGAATGGATCCAGACAGTTCTTCCCTATCCAGAAACCAGACCTGGAGGCAACTTGAATTTCCAGAGAGCTCGATCTTTGTTGGACCTAATTAAAAACATTAGCTTTAGCAATGTGGATTCGTAGCGATTTTGGACCATGTTTTTATCTTTTGCCTGCTTTATAGCCTCTCAGGCTTTCTAAAGAGCAGTTATGTTTGCAGACATGCAGTTTCTGTATTACATGTTGTGTGACACAGATAAAAGTGGATTGGGTGGCTTTGGACACTTTATTTGAAGGCTTTAGCTTAGAATGTAGCAAACTGCATGTAATTGTAAAAATACCTTTTCTTTTGACCTTGCCCCAACTTGCAGCACACTAGATAGCCCAGCGTATTGTCTATCTGTAGCTGGCATGTTTTTTAGACCATGTGTTTAAAGTCACCCAATGGCAGGGTGACTTTGGACACACTACCAAAATCAAATTGGTGTCTGGTGGGCAATATTCTTCCATCCATTTTGCACTAAGGCTGCTTCTGCAAGTCATAGAACTTCTTGCATTTACCATATTTTGGCCCCAATGCAGGACCAGGCTTTCTTGCAAGGGTTTAAAACTAAAAGCCCAGTGCAAATTCGCCTAGATTAACGGTACCTTTATGTTAGGCTTTTATCATGTGGTATTTGCTGAAGCAAGGTGGTTGTTATGGCGATTTGTCACCTTTGTCTGTATTATATATTAATACTTGGACATTATTGATCATCCTTAATTTGTATAGTAAATTTGAATTGTATATATTATGCGAGATTTTAATTCAGACTTGATTTATATACTGTTTGTAAGTCTCTGGTCTGGCAATCCTACGTGTTGTCATAAAGCGTGTCAGCATTTTGTTCTTGTTGTTATTTGGTGATGCTTTTAGATGTTGTGATGGTATTGGTGGTTGCTAGTGTTGCTTCTGTCTCTGGAGTCAAATGTTTTGGACTTCTGCACCATCATAATGTTGTATTGCAATGGGAAACCAAGTTTAATGTCCAGATCTCGCGTTTGGGAATGTTCTTATCATATGTTGTTCATGTATATACCTACTCAACATGCACTGATCTGTTTGTCCCTAAATTCCCCAAACAATGCGGTTCAATAGCATTGTTTTTTCCTGCTATTCTAGCTGCTTCTTAGTTATTGGGTAAGATATATTTGTTTTGGGAGATTCTAATATTGTGGTAATGAGCAAGTGTACCTAATTCTATTAACTGCGGGAATTTCTGTTTTTAGATTTTTATGAATTTCTTTGATTATAGCGAATAACTTGAAAAGCAGATGGGCATAAAAATTATGAGTTGAAAATCCTGAAGTGGTGCATATAATGCTTGAGGAGTGTCCTGGCTAGCAAGCTTGTGATTCTGAAACTTGGATCCGTGATAAAAATTTTATTAAACCAGAGATGCTGATGATTGTCGTCGAAAGCATTTAATAAAATGTTCGAGGCACTCGTCGGCCCAGTCCTCTGCTCGGCCATCTTGATTGTAAATGTTATGTTTGCTTCCATGGGTGGATTTCCTGCTCTAAAATGGTTATCAATATTTCAAGCAAGAGCAGCTAGCCGGTTAGTTCGGAATTTCCGTCCTAAAGTTACGATGTTTTCGTTCCGTTACAGATTAAGAAGCATCAACAGAAGATCACCATGCTCCTACAAAGTAAGAAGATCCCATACACAACTATAGATATATCAGCTAATGAAGCAGATCGACAGAAAATGAGAGATGGAGGTGCTGGACCCCATGCCTTGCCACCGCAGCTCTACAACGGCGACGTCTACCTGGGGGTTAGTGCTCTTTCTAAAATTTTCGTTGGTCTCTAATATCTTTCTAATCTCGGCGTGACTGAGGCTTAGAAATTCCACATTCTGACCGGGACTATAGTGTGCGCATTTCCTAGGGCATCCTAACCGATCTCTTTGATCAAATGACTTAAGTTTAAGATGGGGATTTTGTTTGCGTGAGAATAGCACTTTGAATTTATTTTGTGCTACGGATGCACAAGATTTGCCAGTCTGGTGCCTAAAGAAAAGCTAGGCGATGTTATTTGATGTTATTGTTGGTCTTCGAGATAAGTTGGAGTGGCGACTGTTCCTAGCATTTTGACCAGACTCGAATGAATATTGACCAATAGTAAACAACTTAGTCAGCCGTGTCAGACTTCAAATATGTTTCCTTCCTGCCAATAATTCACACATCGCATTTCTACAAAACTGATTTATTACCCATCGGGCTGGCCTTTGCTGCATTATTAACTTTCCGCCCCTCCGGTGTTTGCCAAGGCTTTCGGAACCTATATGAAGTTTCACTGACTGCCGCATTCTAAATTCTCCTGGTTGCCACCGTTTAACTCCAAATCGTAAAACCGAATCGTCACTGAATGGCCAGCTACGGTCAAGTTCACTCCCTCGGTCATCTCTGTCTTTCCCTCTCTCTCTTTCTCTCTCTCTCTCTTTCTCTCACCGCTCTTTCTGTCTCTCTTTCTCTTTCTTCACTCTTTTTTCTAGCGTAAGTAAGACGTGTCTTTCGACACAGCTTCCTTTCCCTCTCTCTCATCTTCTTGAGGCTGCCGTGGGAACATCACTTCTGTCCTGACAATTTTGCACGGGACGAGGATGATCACCCCCCCCCCCCAATCCACTGTTCTTCAGTAAGCCATGCGCAAGGTTTCGTGATCACGTCTGCCAGCCATAGCGATTGTCTACGCGAGAAGCTCTCTGTTTCGCTGTACCACTGGCAGCCTTTCCGCCGTCGTAATGCGTTTAACGCGTGATGACTGACTGAGAGACTGTAATGCAAGACTGTAAATCGATCAGACGCAGCTGGCATCCCAAGCACGTCCCTCCAAGACACAACTTCCGCTGCACGCCTTTAGCCCCTTATCTGACGCTTCGGGCAACCCTCTGGCCCGATTCTGCTTGCTAAACGTCCTGCCGTGGTTGCGGTAAGGTAATTCCTTGCCTCCCCACCTGGGGCAGCACCTTCCACCTTTTCCCTCCCGGCTTCTGTAATGGCTCCGTCAGGCGCCTGCTCGCCCTTGTATGATTTTCGATGGCAGTAAGGTCAGGAAACGCCTAAGTTGCGACCGTCTTGTTTATCGTTGGAGTCTTTCCTGCTTCTAATAGAGTCCCGCGCTTCTGCGTGTACTCTGCTCATGCTTGTGCTAGAGACATGGCGAACAATTCTGAAGAGATTATCTGTATAGCTCGTTTGGATGTCGGTAAAGCATTCTCGTGGTGTTTTCGTGGTTTTGTAATTCCTATCATGTTCTTACGGCATGCGAAGTGCTCGTATTCAACTCTCGCTAAGTTATGTCTTAGTTGTACCCGTTCCTTAGTAATAGTGATTCTGTGGATTTTTTATTTTAAAAAACGTGTTTTCTTTGCGCTCTCCTGGATGGAGATCTGATCGCAATTTTTTTGATTAGAAATTCTTGCATTCTCATTTTTATTATCAAAAGCTATTGGTTTTTGCGGGAGCGAATGTTTGTATTAGCGATTTTCCTTTCGTGGGAATGCCTTTCTAAAGGAGATGTTATTCCATTTTTCTATAGGACTATGCCCAGTTCGAACAAGCAGTCGAGGACGAAGCATTGGAGGCGTTCTTGAAGCTATAGGCTTTTGCAGTCGACGTTAATCATCATTAATCAGCATACGCGTTCTTAATTGTCTATGATTGTGGCATTCAAATTGTTAGTCTGCGAATGAACCTTTCTTTTTAAGGGTATAAACCTTTCCTCTTCTGTTCCATGCTTCAACTCGCCGTGGTTAGCGTCGTAGTCTGTCCTGTCCGAGTGGTGTGTTTGTCTCGGACTCAGTGTTTTTATCCGTCTGTTTTATTCTCCCTCATGTATTTGATAGATCCATATGTTTGTGTAAATGAAAGTCAACAGACGTTTTGTTGTGCTGTCTGAGTTTGTGCTCGAGCAAGTAAACATGATGTTTTCCCTATTCGTATTCATGAGTGCGTCGTGAGGTTGTTGCTGTTCACGCGTTTTCGTTTATCTGCAGTGAGGCTGGTTTAGCTGTTTATTTTTGTGTACCTGTAAGTCGCGATGAACTTCCTGTAGTGAAATACTCGCACATAAACTTTTTCTTGAAAGGAACAGTTACGTCGGGATGCAGATGACATGGTTAGCTAGGTCGCGTGCGTTCCTATCGCTCCTGTCCTTTCAACCGGCTGCGCTCGCGGCTAGTTTTTCTTAGTGGGAAATCAGTGAGTGCATGCGTGCCTGCCTTTGAGGTATATTGCGTCTCGTCTTTATAATATGAACGCTATTGTTGAAGTCCCTTATCCTAGCACGCCGAACCGCCCCTTTATTAGCTCATGCTGGGATAATCTACTGACTGTCTCGTTTGGCGAGAAAATCGTTCGTTTTCGTTTGTTTTCACCATGATGCCATTTTTTTTGTCTGTATATACGGTGTGAGGATTGAAGTAATGGAGAAATATAAATGCGTCTTGAAGCCACTCAAACATGTGTTACGTTCTCTGAGTTTCTGCCTTATCATCGCCTCGCTTGACTTTGGAAGGATCATAGAGTGGAAGCTATTCGCGTTGTTCCGTCATCTTTTGTTGCCATGTAAGTCGTCCTCCAAATCGGCTCATAAGACCGCATAGAAAGCGCTTGCTATGATGTGACGCGCTCGACTGAATGGAAGCTGCTTCCATCTGAGTTGCAACTATACGTCCCGACAGCAACGCTTGTTCAACGCGCAGCGGAATACAACGATCTCTCCCGTACAAACGTTTATTTTTAAAATATTGCTTCGCTTTTTGCGATGCGACTGCGTACGTTTCAGGGATCGCCTGCACTGCGTCATGCACTAAGATGACCGCTGAGTGAGACTCAACGGGAACTGCTCTTCATACTCGCTCTCCCCGTCTTATTCAAACCGATGGCCGGAAGATTTGTCTCATCGTTATCGGGAACGCGCGCTTTGCCGTTCTGAGCTGGAGTCGGCCGAACGCGAGGTATCCGAGCGATGTCGCTTTTTGCCTTGGTCGGTCGATGGTGAGCATCGGGTGCGATTCCATTTCTGGACACCTCTCCCATCTGTGGCATGGTTTTCCTCCGCATCAACAGCTTTCGAATTCCTGGCTCCTTGGGTTTGAGCTGCAACTTATGAAAAAGCTTCCGATTCTCTGCGGTGATCATATCGCTGTTGAAACGTTTAGAATTCTTCATGCTTCCACTGCGGCTATCTGGGGGCTTCGGCTGCATTCTCTTGCTTTCGATGAGCAATTTGCGTTCGCTCTCTCTGATCACTACGTGAATGAAACAAAATAAAGTTATCGTAGGATTAACTTGATATGCTCTCCTAGCGTCATCTCTAAACACGCAACAAGGGTTTTTCTATTATTTAGCACCTTCACATTCGAGCCTTGCCGTTGTTGGTATGGTAGTAAGTAGTGATGGATTTGCTAGACGCGACCTTACGATTACCACGACGATTTTCTGGAGATTTGTAGCTTGTCTCTGGCGAAATCTAGGGAGTCACGCTTTATTAAAGCATCGAGCGAAAAATTTCATTTACCACTGCGAGAAGTATTTGATATCGAATATTTGATATATTTGTATCGGCAAAGTGCCATGATCGTATTTTTCTGTGCATGCATTTATCACAAGGATGAAAGCTTAGATTATTTTCAAAATACGATAGGAACTAAACGTAACGTAGACTAAGCCAACTGTACCAACCTTCTCCTACAGACTTCCATCCAATAAGCGAAGGTTGCTTCCTCCAGGCCATTTTAGGCAGAGGTACTTTTGTTATGGAATTTCTGTTGTGCATTCGCTCTTGCCATATTCGCTGCGTGGGTGGTGGCTCCGAAGCTTTCCTCATCCCTTTGCTCATCAGACGCTCCCATTCGGAATCATTAGAATCCGGAGTGATTGGTCTGGTGGTGGTAGGCTGCCAGGGTGTAGGTGGTGGAGGGAATGGATCACTTGCATCAGATGAGTCTCGGGAAATCTGCCTGTGGGGTCTTGTAGGACCTACCAAGACCTCTGCAGATCCTTCAACTGTTCGGGTTAGTTTTGCAAGATCAATCGGTTTACTGGCATTGATAATTTCCTCTACTTCCCACCTGCCAAGTTCGATTGGCGGGCTGTTGGTTCCACTGCGCATGCCGTACCTTCCGCCGTCGCTCGTTTTCCTGACTGCTTTCTTCTTGGTGGTTATTAGCTCAGAAGGCGAACCTGCCGAGAACTTGTACTTTTCCAAGTCAGATGCCAGATGCCTTTCAATTTCAGCCAAAACCTCCTCGTTGGATTTTTCGCATCGATTCTGGAGTGATAGTCTTCTGTGAGATTCTTTTCGCATGACATTGGATAACTCATCGTCATCGCCGGAACTGTCTGAAAATGGAGCTGCTAACGTTTGCTCTTCAGAACAACTCACGTTACTCGCAGAGCTGTTTCGTCCCGTATACGCCGTGGTAGATGTGTCTGGTCGATTCAGGATTGACGCAGGGGAGTGCAACCGTCCGGCCTTCAGGTCGGCCTCGTGCAGCAGTCCTTCTGAAATCGGTGCGACTTCTGGCATTGAAGCTGAGCTACCTGCAGACCACGCTCGACTTCTTCCATATCTTCGTAAAAACCGTTTCGCTGGCGGAACGGGCGGGGGTGATGGTCGGTGCGTGACGCCGTACTGTAACCAATGCAGCAGGTACTGATCGCGGTCCACTGTTGGAATCAAGCTTAGAATTTCTTCCTTGAGATCCTTTTCAAAATCTGGTGTCAGAAGTTGAATCGATTTTTGATTCGCAGTCGCTGATTGCATGATCAGATCATTAGAAGGGAGCAGCGTGGTCGCATTTGAGCTTCGTAGAGCGCTAGACTCGCTCGAGTAACCGAGCGAGTTGGGCCTGGTGGTTTGTGTGAACACTGCGCTGTCGACCTCACTGGATGCAGGCCTAGATGTAGCATTTTGCGAGTTTGGAAATTGGAGGTCTGTCGTAGCCTGTAGTTGAAGAATCGCCTTGTCTATTTCCTCCTTTAAGTTGCATCGTATGGGTTGAAAGCTGTCCAAGTCTAATTCGTCTAGCTCTTCATCATCTTCTAATTCGTTTTGAATCTCACTTTCGTATTTGGCAGTAAGATCGTTAACTTTAAGATCTTCTTCCATAACATCATCCAGTTCTTGAATGTTCTCCTCTCGAAAGCGCCTTTTCTCTTCTCGCTCTGTCCGAAGTCGCTCCTTGTCCTCCGCGACCCATTTAACCAACACCGCCTGTCTAGTCTTCAGTCGCTGGGTCAGTAGCTGAGAGGTGGCTTGGTCAAGTATATTCGGATTGGCTTCATTTTCCTCGTTTTCCGGAGGTAGAGGCGACACGAGTAATTGTTGACTAGGGGAGCGGGAAAAGCTCACGACGCATGCGTCAGTCTTGATTTTTTCGTCGAGCCGCGCGGCAAGCAGAATGCGCTCCTGTACCGGCGTAGGCACACGCGCCACTACCGCGCGCATTTGACGAATATTACTTTGTTTAACCGGAGCTTTTCGTTTTTCTGTCTTCGCCACATCTGCCGTGGGAAAGGGCTTTATTCGATTCTGCAGATTCTTGTCTAGTTCCGACTTTTGCCGCAGGACTCTACGCTTTGCTTTCACGCACGTTTCACCATTAAAAGTTTTCAACGCGTAACCTGTAAACAAAGAAGAAGTTTTTTTTATGATGTCACGTTGCGAGCATCCTAGCTGGAGTAAGGCGATTGCTATCGAGTCCCTTGCTGCTAATGCTGCTTCATACTCCTCCCGCTCAACGTCACAGAATGATCTTACTAGGGCACGGAAGACGAAGTTGTCAACCATGTTATCTAAAACAGCCTCAAAGCGGATAATCCAGCGCCGAGTAACTTCTTTTTCACATGCGCCAAGTACTATCCTTAAGCTGTGCGATATTGCATCAAACTTAATCCTTTCTTCAGCATCCATACTTACAAAGTCAACTAAATCTATTAGGATCTGACGTGATATCTGGGTCGCTACTTTGCGTGTTCTAGCTCGTTCAATATTGTCGATCTTGGTAAATGTCATCTCCAGCATAGCATCCAACGCCATCTTGACGGTCATGTTGCGATTGTTTAAAATGGCCATTTTGGCTTTATAAGATGGCAGCTCATCGTCCGGTCTATCAGCGACCTCTACCTGAGCGAGGCTATGATACCAGGGATGTATGGACGCATAAAGCGCATCTCTGTTCTTTCGTTTGAGTATTGATTTATGGTATTTCAAGTTTGTCGAGGAAGGCTTAATCTTCTTTAAGGATTCTTCCTCCTCGTTGACGGTGACATTATTTATGTCGCTCGTGGTATAAGATGGATATTCAAAGTCATCATGAAGCCCTCGGTATGAGCTTAGATTTAAATCAAAGGGAACTGTTTTTAATATGATCACAGGCTTTAATTCGTTGGGACCTTTCTGCGTACTTTCTTTCGCGGTGGGTTTCCTGTTCGCAGGTTTGCGATGCAGTCGCCTGTGACCAGGGCTCTGTCTAGTTCGGATTTCTTCTGGGCTTCGCACTGAGCGTTTAGGACGTTCTGGTGGAAAATAAGCTTCAGGGCTCTCAAGGTCTGACGATTTGCAGTCGCTTTCTTTGCTTGACGTACGGTAGTCTTCGACGTTAGTCCCTTCTTCCTCCATAAAGTTTTTATACTAAAATAAAAATTTTGGAAATTCCGTTATGAGCATGAGAATAAGCGCCCTGATGTGCCTAGCTGAAACTCATTTTCAGAAGAAATTTAAATTACAGCAGCTCAAACATAAGGAGAACGCACTTAAACTAAGTACTGATAGCGCGTACCCTACCCAGTCATCTCGGTGTTCAGGCTCGTCGATTTCTGTTGTTGACTTTTCATACTCGATCCATGCAAAAGGATCGGGAGTTGGTTCTCTTTCAGGCTCCATAGCAACTTCGCAGTAGACTGCCTGTAGCACGTTGCTCCCTGCTGCAGCTCCTTGATCTGCCTGTGTTTCCTCTTCCGTGTCGGTGCTCTC
>QQSS02191470.1:0-13091 GCA_003687565.2 Craspedacusta sowerbii
AAAAAAAAAAAAAAAAAAAAAAAAAAAAAAAAAAAAAAAAAAAAAAAATTATTATTATTATTATTATTATTATTATTGCACGACTTGCATCCCCTCGGGGTAGTTAAAATAAGACCGCTCAGTGGCTTAGCGACACGAGCAATTACCCACGAACGGATCATTCAAAGCCTGCGAGGTGACGTGCGCACTGCCATGCTGTAAAAGTTTAAGGTTCTGAGAGCGATGTTCAACAAGACATAATCCGAGGCACCATTACAATTATACTTCACTAGTAATGCTGGAATAAATGGTAATACTAGTAATTTTAAGTGCGTCAACCTGCGCTGAGATTTTGCCCCAATCGTGGATCTCACATGTTGGCTGGACAAAGTGCCAGTTATTTGCCCGAAGCGCTGACCGTGCCTGCGCACTTACGTTGCTGCGATTATCGCTGAATCCTGGAGGAATCATTCCGATACCTTGGAAAACGTAGTTGCTGTACTCTTGTGCTAAGCCAGAGATAACCCCGCATATTTTGACCACTTGGACCCGCATATTTTGACCAATTAGTATCCAGCCTGTCTGCCTGAAAACTCCGACGCCTGGCAAGGTTCGGAATATACCACTTCCATGTACAAACTAGCTACACAAAAAGACGTATTCAAATTCCTGGCTAACCGGAACTTTGAACCCACTGCCAACTTGAATGGTATCAGAAATCGGGCGCACCGTCAACAGCGCAGCCATCGTGATTCTTCTAGACCTCGAGAGTTCTTTTCGCGATCACAACTTAATCAAAAGCATGCTACACTGTCATCATGTACCTTTGATATTCAGCTTATTGTAGAAAGCTTAATAGTGACTTCCTTCTTACGACTTCGGTAAGGGCAAATTTTTCTTACGGAATATGCCAAAGTTGGACGCGGAGCTTTACGCCGTTATTGGCTTAGTCGATTGCTGTTTGTCATGACCAACTTTCATCATATATGTTAGCAAGCCGGAATAGAAGCAACTCGGATACGAATGATGATTGCTAGAATGTGGTTGCCGCTATTTCAGGAACGGAGAGCGACTTTCCTGGAAAGAAAGCAAATGCAAGAAATCTAAGAAAGTCTTACCAAACTGATACGAGTCTGCTGCTTTTAGAAATCCCAGTATAAGTGCGACGTTATTCCTCGCATACTCTGCAACAGATCTATAGCCACGACTGAGAAATCTTAATCTTGACGAAAGATCAACTCGTCGATTATTTAAAATTGCTAACAAACCTTTGTGCAAGGTCACTTTACTGCATCTTTGCTGTTCTAACAAGGGGTAGGCACATCCTGACTTAATGATCTGTTACAAGCAACTCTTTGCATCTTCTATGCCGTGTCTAGCTAGTGAGTGGCTGGAGGCTATTAAGTAATAGGATCGCTAGTATATGTATAATTGTATATATGTATAACTCGGGAACGCTTTTTTGAAAAGGAAAATTTTTTGAATATTGTTGTTATTGTTATTACTATTATTGTTATTGCCTTTCTTGTCGTATGTCATTATGGTTATTACTGTTATTGTCCTTGGTATTCATATTGTGTATTCCTAATATTGTTATTATTTTTATAACTAGTAATATTATTATTTTGATTGTTATTACTCACGCATCTGTAAAATTTTTATGTTAGGTTATATTTTAAGTGAATGAGGGTCCATATTTTGAAAGTATCTTATTTGAATGCTTGTCAGGGCTGCACAAAATAAAGCAATGTTTAATAGGAGAAGAGAAAAATTTTGTGCTGTGCGGTCTCAGCCACGTCTAGTTATCAGGTTGTTTGTGCTTGGCGCTGGCCTTAAATTTTCACCAATGTACAGATTTTGTTTATAGTAGCTTTCAGTTAGCTGATCATAGAAGTGGTTTATCGGTATATAAAAAAATCCCATTAAGCAGGAACTTTTTTTTTCGTTAAAGGACTTTGATTGTACTTCGTTTGGGTGCGATTTTGCCTAAGAGGGTAATTCGTTGTATTTTTTTTTTTTCCAGATACAACATATCTACAGATGACTATGATCCTTACAAGACGAACGCGAGCTTCAATCAAAATTCGTAAGTTGCGCAGGGCTACTGCTGTTACTCTTGCATTCTCCTGCTGCTCTTAATTCTGCTACAACTCCTGCTTCTGCCTGTCATGTAGTTCCATATTCTTTTCCGTCCTTCACCACCTTTGTTAGCATCAACTGCTGTCCTGTAGCATATGTCTAAAGCACGCATTATTTTAAAGATTGGTTGCTTACACTTACTTCCAACTTTATTTCCACGCATTGCACATTGCACTATAAAACATCTTTTGCTATCCGGGTTGGAAAGATTGGGAGACCGCTCGTGCGTCAGATTGAAAACAAATACGGTTCTTTTGATACCTTCATATGTTCTCGCACGAAAATCGAGTTATGCAAAGGATGTCATTCTCTTGCTATAGCTTCTTTTGCTAAGCGCTTATGCATCCCCCTTTTCCTCTTGTTTTTTATGTTTTTTGTTTTTTTGTTTTTGATTTTGTACTGTGCGCAATTCCGTTTTTGCCTCGATTTTAGCGCGAGGAACATTCAATCGCCTGTGCAGCAGAATCCTGCTATCGACATTGGCGCCGAAAACATTCCGTTGCGCCTAGCCATCAACACTGCGCAGTACGGGCGAACGTTTCAAGATCGGTCTCACTTCTTCTACCTCGACGGGCGGCCGGCGGGCGCGGAGAGCAAGCGAATATTCAACTTGAACGTTCGAGGCAAGCGAGGCAACATCGTGCAAGTGTTTCCGGCTGTCGAGTATGATTTCTTCCCCACCGATTTGGCTTTGCGAGAGCAGACCGACCTTGTGCACATCCAGTGGACAGGTGGGCGCGGGGAATGTTTTGATCGAGTAATTTTGTTAAAAGTTAGATCTGTTCGGAAGCTCGCAGTTCGAGAGGGTAGGCTTGTTGTGTGCGGATTTTTGGATGTGTTAGAGTTTCCCGACACCGCAGGGAGACCAAAGAATCGAATAGGATGAAAGATTTTTCGCTTAAGATTTACGGCGTCGCGAAAGTCGCCAAAGCTTTCCGATCGGACTCAAGCAGTTTAAGAATTGAGTTGCTATTTTTAAATTTGTTTCTTTGTTCAGTTTCATTTTTTATTTGTTTCGTCATGGTTTTCTTATTTAGCTATTTATTTATTTATTTGTTTATTTTTTTAAATCGCTTTGTAGATTGGAGTTTTGTTCAAATAGTTACGTACGTTCCGTCCATAGTGTTGCCTTAAGACTGCTAAGAGAAGCTCTTCTTACGTGGCAAGAATATATTGTATTCGAGAACTGCTGCAGAACGACTGCCTTAGATGCCGTACGCCGTATATATGCGTGACATAATCACAGACGGGGGCTCACCCTACGATAGTTTTTGCCAAGCAGGGCATCTGCTCGAGCGTGACTGTGTTCTCTGTTTAGGCTCGAACACGCACAACAACGAAGCTCCAGGAGGCGACGGGCAGACAGGCGACGCTGGTGAAGGCCAAGGAGGTAGTCACGTGCCTGCTCTTTGTTCAGGCTTCTGGTTTACTCCTATGACGTGCCGGTGGTACAAGTGGGGGTTGGATAATTTGGGTTCCCCGTCTAAGGCAAATCGTCGGCTGTGAGCTAAGCAATGCTGGTGACTCGTCTGTCTTCTTCCTATGGGCAGCTTCTTATCATGACTTGCTCGTGCATATAGCGCGACCAACCTCTGAGAGCTGTTGTCTAATCGAATGTTCTGTCTGCCTTTTCTCGCTTTTATGTAGAGACTGTTTTTTTTTAATTTTTTTTTTACTGCATACTGCGTACTGACTCGTTTGTAGACGTGTTTCAAAGTGCTTATCACTACTACCCCTCATCGATCCTCGCATTTGAACTAGTTACTTTTATTATTAGAAGACATGTTTCAAACTGCTTATCACTACTACCGTTCATCGATCCTCGCAATTAAACTAGTTATTTTTATTATTTATATTGCATACTTGCTCGTTTGTTTACATGTTTCAAACTTCTTATCACTACTACCGTTCATCGATCCTCGCAATTAAACTAGTTATTTTTATTATTTATATTGCATACTTGCTGGGTGGTAGAGATGTTTCAAAGTGCTTATCGCTACTGCCCCTCATCGATCCTCCCGGGTTGCTGCTTGCGAGTTTTGTATCTTGAGTGGCGTCGAGTTGCAATCCGTTTGTGCTTCGTAATTAAGACTCCTTGTTGTTTGTTTCGTTATTTAAATACTAGTTGCTGCGCAGCCCGTCCTTGTTTTTTTTTTTCTTGCGTGGTAGTGTTGAAGTTGCTTGAGTTCTGTACGTCCCTTAAACTTTATTTTAAATTGCCGACGAAGCGCTCGGCGAGGATTGCAACCGTCTTGCCATCGGCTGATAGGTTTTGGCGCGAGTCTAGTGTGCATTGTGGATCATCTTTAGCTTGTATCGGTGACCGAGGCACTTCGTCGCTGTTGCATGCGTACGCTGCGGTGCAGATCGGTGTTATCATGGTCTGACGCTCACGGATAGACTAACCACGACCTAAATCTCCATCGTCTGTCTCCAGACATGCGTGCGCGATTCCAACTGTTTATGTTTATGTAATTTTTGTTTATTTTGCAGGTACTGACCGTAGTAACATCATGCAAATAGCCGACCGCAATCAGAACTATCCTCTACCGATAGAAAAGGCGACGATGTTTTCGGCTGCTAAGGTTTTCTGGTCTGACGCCAGTAGCCCGACGAAGGAGAACATAAAACCCGAGGATATCTATGTGGCCTTTGGCAGTTCGGGATACTTCAGCTGTGTTACTGGTTGTGGCAGCCAGTCGGTTGCCGTGAAGGCTAAAATGCAGAAAACGTTGGATACGAGTCCTGCGTCGTATGCCGGTATGCTGCTACAGATGAAGAAGGGAACGTATCACTACGCGTGTACCCGTAACAACAACTTCTCAAACCGCAGCCAGAAGGGCACAATGACTGTGGAATAGGTTGCGTTTTGTTTTTCCGTCGAGCACTGATATCTGAAGCTGTCTTTTAGATTTAGCCGATCTAATTTATGTCTAGTTCATGTATGCTATGCCCGGGACACGCTCATAGCTTTGCTATCTCTTTATATTTCTGTTTTCATAAGCGTAATTAATAAGCCAGGTGTCGTTTGAACTTAAGATCGTTGTTGCTAGGCGCTTGCCATGGCTGGGTTGTCTGATCCACGTGTAATTTACCGAATATGACGTCGTGTTTGTTGTTTTTTGCTCGGCTAGGGTGTCCGCCTTCGACCTGGTTACGGCTATAGTTTTCGGTTACCCAGGTAAGGTGTCGTTCCTCTGCTAAGCGGCAAGTGTTAAGTGTCATGTCTCTAGCCGGTAATTTTAGCTTTCAGTGCTGAGCTACTCTTAGGTGACACCTTTTTCTACCCGGCTTCGGTGTCATTCCTATTGCTGGCGACTGTGTAATGTCTCTGGCGTGATAGGCTTGTCATTAGTGATCTGTGTTAATTTTCAATTGACCAATATCGTTGCACTGGTGTAACGCCTGTTTTTTTTCCGCTGCACTATCTACTTTTGGTGTTAAAGAGGTTTATAAAGGTTTTTTTTTTTGAGATTTTTTTCACCCTGTCGGCTGTCTTCTTTATGTTCATGGGCTTGTATGTAGTTGAATTTGCACGAATATTGTTTTAAGTTGTATTGCTTGCATTATTTCTTTATGAATTTTGATATGACTGAGCTCAAAGTTACCATGTAATCGTTGAAATATTCGTAATGTCCCCTCTCTGTAAACCGAATAGCGTTCTGGACTTGTCTTGTAAAGAATACAGATTCGCAATTTTGCCGTTTTCTATTCTTGTTTATTTTCCAGACTCGATGGGTATACTGCTTTCACGACGGTTTGCTAATGACCTCGATTTATGAGTCAGCTCTTGAAGATGTGAAGTAGAGCCTGTCGGGTTCTTGAATTTATCACCCGCGTTAAAAAAGTATCACGGGAATGATGATCTGCCACAGTCATTTGTTCATCTGCGCATCAGGGTCGCTGGTAAACTTGGCGAATAGTTCAACTTAGGCGTGGAGAAGGTGAGGTAAGGTGAAAAATAAGGTAGAAGGTAAAGGCAAGATAAGGTGAAATTGAGCGGAGTGTAGGACTCTGCATGAACTTAACAAAAAAACGGTATCTACCATCGGTCGCTTTCTATCAAATTATGCCAGTTGGAGGTGAACTTTCGTTGGTTTAGTTTGCATAAGGCTGAAGCACATACGTACCTGTATTGGCTTCGGTAGCCGTAGTCTTAATTCTCGTAGCATACGGGTATAATAGTGCTATTGTCTTTAAGATTGCCATTCGCAGAAGCAGGCGAAGAAGACAGGTATTTTGAATTATAATATGCACTTACAATGCATTTAGTTGCGAGCATTCCGCAACGGGCAGAAGAAGGAAGATTTTTGACGCCATTTACGTGCGTTGCTTCGTTTAGTCCAAGTCCCCGCATGGCTGGATTGGCATGGGCTGCCTTATGAAAGCGATAAGCTAACTCTCCGATCGGCGATTTACCACTTTCTGGTCTGCTAAACAACGTGCTCTTTTTGCATTTTTCTTCAACAAAAAAAAAGAGAGAGAATAGGAAGACCCTAACCAACAAGCTTGTAGTCTTCAGGGTGGGTGGAATGCCTATCCTAATTGGTCGCCAAATTTATCTCTGCTAATCCGCTTTTGGAACACCATTATCACTCCCGCATTTCAAAAGAACACTTAGGCGTTTAGAAATTTACGGATACGAAGAACCAACAATTTAAGTGCATTGCCTGCTGTCCGCCAGAAAAGAACGAAAATAAACACAGGCACGTGACCCCATGTTGTGGTCTTGTCAACAGCGAAGACGAGAAGACCAATTATCTTGCTACATGCGTGCGGGGCGGTTTCTAGTAAGGAAAGTTTCAAACGAGCAAAAGGAATCAGGAAGTATTTGTGAGCCGACTTAATTACCTGCGCAAGTTTAGGCCATTTGGCGAAAGGTCGAACGTTCATTAAGTAACGACGTGAGAATTTGCTAACACGTACTTACGGTCGGCCTACAAGCGGCATTACTGAATTGCTCTGCGAGCGTAAACCGTCTCGCCCTGTTGACCAACAATCCTCGGAGAACCATGGAAAGCGTTTGAAATACAACCGATTGCTTTGAAGCCCTAAAGAAGCCTTATGATTCTGCAAATTTCTAAGGAAACGAGTCAGGGCTTAAGAAGTGCACTTATAATGCCCATAGTTATGGCTATTGTGGCATTGTTTCATTGGACCAGCGTCAGGTGTCCCAGTGATCGCTTATCAATTACTGCCAACTTGAGCGACTACGATTGGATTTTTTGAATGAAACGGCCAGCTGGTCTTGAGACCGTGCGCACACTCCGATTATATCTTGGCGCAGCAAACGATCGCTGATACTCGACTTGACGCTGGCTCCTGTTGCGCGTGGAAAGAAACACCTAACACACGCGCCACACGATTACTCGCTTTGTATTTCCAGTCTTCATGCTGCGAGCAAAGGAAGAACCAGAATGGGAAGATATGGAGGACAGTGTCGTGGAATCCTTCGAGAAGGTGCCAGACAAAAACAAGAAGAGGCAAGACAGCAGGGTTAGCGACTGTGATGACTATTTTTAGTTCGTTATTTGCTATGGTTTCTATGAAGGCTGCTTTTTTAGGTGGCGGAGCAAATTTGTTCAAGCAGGTTTGGGAATTGTATCGTAAAACCCGATCTGTGTTGTACGGTTTTCTAAAGCAATTATTAGCTCAAACAACGAAACCGCCCGTAAAGATAACCTCTAAGCTTACGCAAGCAAGACATTCTAATGGCTAGCCGACCGAAGACGCCATCGATCTATCACTCCTTAGCCCTATATCCACACGGTGAAGCTGCTTACCTTAGCGGCGTACCGCGCAATCAATACTCGTAATTTTCTGCTTCTCAACCACTCCTTTTCCACTTACTATCTATCTATCTATCTATCTATCTATCTATCTATCTATCTATCTATCTATTTATCATCTATCTATCTATCTATCTATCTATCTATCTATCTATCTATCTATCTACTGCCACTTTTCTCCGAAGTCTTTTTAAATAGAATTATGGACACTGACAAGGCTAGGCAAGAATTTATTTTCTCAATAAATGCCTGACTAAAGAAAGCTTACAAAACGCGACGTTAAGTATGCTAGAATGTTGGGCATGTTGAGTTATGAGTCACAAAATTATCAAGGGGAAGACATCCTCATAGCGGGAGCTAATCAGATCGAGGTTGCCACCCTGTTATGAGCTCGAATTTCATTCTACAATATAAATCAACAACCAGGAATGAGAGACCCATAATGGGACCCAAAACCAACAGACGTCAGTTCCCATAACGTAAGAAAGGAGATGCCTCAAAGAAAAGTAAACTCTAGGACCGCATAAGCGTATCATTCTAACATGATCAGTGAGTTCACACCGAGACTAAAACTACTTAACATGCGAGGGAAGGTTGAAGGGACTGCCAATTCTCAAGCAGCAAACTCAAGTGAGACATCGTTCTAGCGAATAAAATATATATATATATATATATATATATATATATATATTTATATATATATATATATATATATATATACTTTACTTGAATATGAATACCTGAATAATGAATACTTGAATATGATAATATTGAATACTTTGAATACTATAATATAGAATACTAAAATATGAGTAATTACTTGAATATGATAAGTATTACTCTACTTGAGCATGAATAAAGCTATCTCCAGCAATTGTATAGAAGAATTAAGACTGCATTCAATGATACATCATGCATATCTTTTCGTCAGTATAGATCATAATGATAATGAAAACGTTATTCTCAAACCATCACCATATCACACAATAAATAGGACAAACGATCACCTTAAATAATTGACAAACCAACATTTATCATCACTAACAACAAATTCATTTTCTATAGAAATGCAATTTACAAAAGAATTCAAGAATAGTAGGCAGTTCAAGACAATAATAGCTTAATAATTGCACCTGAAGATGGAAGCATACTCTATAGCCACAGGGCTGATCGAGTTGATAATGCCACCAATATCTGCGTATTTTCTCAGAAACTGCGAACTCGCACTCACTAAGAAGTACAACAAATGAGGGTCTCATCACGTTACGTAACTACGCCTAGTAGTGTCATCGTCAATCCGAATCCGTGCGTCTATTCAACAAGTTGTCAAGATTAGAAATGCAGGAGTGTCGAACCAATAAAACAAACAAAGCAATGTCGAATCAAGGCCCTGAGTCTAGCATGAAGTAAGCCAATACACATGGTAGGACCACTCTTTCAAGGAAAAGAAAACACAAAACTTTCGTTAAAATATTAAAGCGATAGAAAATGTTGCATTAAATATTCCAGCACCAATAAATCATTCAATCGATCCCTAGTACACTCAATAGAAATACAAGAACATAAAGGGAAACCAAAATTTTAAAATAAGTATACAGCTCCCAATTTAGGCATACGTGGCGACCAGTAACGACCTAATCTCCTTTTTAAACATCGATTTTGAAGTAAAGATGTTGATGCTGATGTCATCTAGGTGGTCGTATAGCACAGCGCCTTTAAATTTTAGATTGTTGCTGCAATAGGCTTCAGTTCTCGCACGGATACTGCGAGCTTTGCTAATTTACTTGTTCTCTTCATAACTTTAGAAGAGTGATAGTTGAAATTCTTGTCTGTGGACCTTGGCGGCTTCCTCCATTGCCAGTCATGCATAAACGAAGACATAGCTAATGTAACTGCATCTTCTAGCTTCAATATCTTAGGTTGAGAGAATAAATTTGATTTAGGATCGCCATAACTAGAAGACGTTATTGTTCTTCTTGTTCTTATATACTGAAAAACAAACTTTTCAATATATCCGATATATTGGGCGAAGATGCCCCAATTGGAGCGAAGATGCTCCAATTAACCGCGTTTGAAATAAGTTGGTTTAGCAGACTGCTGATACTAATGTTTTTAGACTGGTGGTTGCTTACGTACTCTTTACAAGTCAGTAAAACCTCCACATAAAGTAGCTAATTAGTCCTGCTCGTACTTAGGGTATGTTTATAGGAATCTCAGGTGACATGTATTCATAAAATAGCCATAATAACTAGCCCTGTAATTGCGCATGGCAAGTATTATATAATTTTCAGGAGGTAGACTAGAGAAACTAACCATATCATTGGACATTAATATGGAATACGCAGCTTTTTTCGTTAAATTATAAAAAGATAAGATGGTTGTCGTCGCTTGTCTTTTAGTCAATGAGTTTTCGGATGGAGTGATTCACACAACTCGAAAGTTGGTGACGCAGCATTTGATGAAAGTGCGTATCCATGGTTCTGCTTCATAGTGCATTTTTTTTTCTTTTTTGTATTTAGACGAAAAAGCAGTTAAAAGAGAGATGCAGAAGAGAAAGAATCGGCAATGCATTAGCTGACTTGAAAGCTCTAATATACGAGGTGAGAAGGAAACAATTGTTCCAAAAACATAACCCTTTAGACCCCTTTCTCGTCTCGTCCTAAACTTTCACGAAGGCGGAGTCTCATCATTAATGTAGCCACTGACATGTTTTCTTTGGGTCTGTACTGCGACTTATCGGGTCCACGAAGCCAGGGTCCCACTGTTTGGTGGGAGAATTAGGGTAAAATTTATGTACGAAGTTAAGTCGCTTAGTCACATGGCAATAGATTTTTGCAGTCGCTCAACGAAACTTCCGGATTCCAATGCCATTGAAGCCAGCTACACGATTTCAAGGTCATTTTATGCCGGCATGTTGTCGAGCTGTAGTTCTTATTACACTGTAAGACAGTTCCTCGGATAATGCTGCGATAGTATCTGTTGAGTTATTTGGTAATCATGACCTGCGTCCTACCATATAAGTAGTACTACTAAAGCTAATTGCGTCCCTAGGATTTGCATAGCTTTCTATTCGGTTTTACGTACATACTAGTTCAATTCAGCCAGGTATTGAGTAAGTCTTATGTAAGCGAACTTTGCAATCCTATGTCTTGCGTTTCTCGTGTGTTTGCCATCCCGTAATCCCGTATTCTTAGTCACCTATAACCATGGTTGCAGTCGCATTCATCGTCGTTGATCACATTCGTAGTACGAGCCGTTCTCGTAGTTGTCCGTAGTCGTAATTGTAGAGACATTTGTCGTCGTATATCTAGTCGTATTCTTAATTGTCCATGGCCGTGTTCTAGTCGTATTCTTAATTGTCATATTGCCATCTAGTCGTATTCTTAATTGTCCATGGCCGTAGTGCTGATTAAAGATTCGCTCTTGCCTAACCTTTATATAGCGCGAGAAAAAGGTGGACAAAGTGGAAATCTTGGAGTCAGCTGTCGCTTTCGTGCGCGACAAAAGAAGGAAAGGTTCGTCGAAGACGTCTCCGGTTATCTCTCCCCTAATCTTCTCTGTATAGGCCGTTATCTCTAGTTTTCTAACGTTCTATACCGTAGGATTTTCTTCATCCATATTCGTTGATAATTTAAATCAGATTTTGCATAGTGCAACTGAAATTCTGAAGATAATTCAGTATCCTTGATGAACAGCTTATGACATATTTATCGCGGCATGGTTTCCACCAAATCCCTTTTTGTTTAGACGATGAATCTTCTTATCTTGCTGGATACAACGCATGCCTGGTCGAATTCACGAGCTTTCTAATGCAGGCGCATTTTATTGATTACCAAGCCAAAGCAGCCCTTCTCGGAAACATCTCTGCGCTTTCCAACGAAGTGCAGCGTCGTCAGTTCGCTCGCTTAAGCCTTGATCAGGATCTAGGAAAAGCTGACAAGATGGACTATCTTCCCAATGCAGACGCTATTCGAAGACATTTTGCTGAAACTGAGCCCGTAGAAGAGCCGTCATCTACCCAGCACCTAGCGGACTCCGAGCACCACAAGCAAAGCATACCTGCTCGTCGCCCTGAGCACGTGCAGAATATTGCTCAGAATGGTACTGGAGATACTCACATCATGTATACTGCCCAGCCTGAAGCGCCCTTGAAGAGCGTTCCTCAAATGGAGCAAGTGTATAGCCATGCCGATTATAAGGGAGATGCAAAGCATTTGCTTCCTCTTGCTCCGGTGCAAATACGAAATTCGGACTTACTCGGCTCGCTGCGCAACTCACGCTCCACGAACAGTGAACAAGGAAACATCTCCAGTACAACTAGCGCTGATTTCGATTCGCAACTTAACGCAGCTATAGGAGCGCATTATGAGCAAAAATTACTTAACCTGAAGTCTTCAGACGCCAATTGCCAGCTTAGCCGAGCGCCTTTGAGTAGAATTGAAAATAGGTGCGAAGCATTCTCTTATCTGCACGCGGACAACGCTCTAGCTAATTATGCTACCACTACGATGAGCTCGGATATGTACGCTTCGAACGCGCAATCGAAGGCAGGTTTTGGAACGTCAAACAGCACCGCACAGGTTTCACTTCTTCAGGGTCTTTTGGCCGAGGACGATGATAATCTACCTCACAGCACGACTTGCGGTGTTGATGAGATCAATGTCGTTTCTTTAAGTCGCTATCAGACTGCGCCCGAACTTAGTTTTCAAGATGACCCGAATTCACAGTCTCTTGCGGTCTTCCTGCAACGCATGTATGGCAGCCGAGGACACGCTCAGAATTGAAAAACTTCTGCCCGCTTTCCAGAGGTCTTCAGTAAACGCATCTAGATCCTACGCATGTGTTACACCATGCATCCCAGACTTTTTTCTGCCTTTCTTTCTTTTCTGACAGTGGCAACTAAATTGTCGATTTGATTGCCTTAGCTTTTATTAGCGGTTTGAAACATTTGATTCGATAAGTTAACCTACCTGCTTCGCTCGTAGTGTACATGCATCGAAAGCTTCGTCTCCTTGGTTTCAAACGCGGGTTGTTTAAAGAGCTGATCGGGAATTATACCATAATTAAAGAAGAAATAAGGACCCTCGATGGGTAAATCTTCAAGGCAAAGAATAAAGCTAATAATTTTTGTGACGTTTCGGCCTTTTCTTGGACCATTTTCAGACTAAACGAACAAGGCTACAA
>QQSS02191481.1:0-13090 GCA_003687565.2 Craspedacusta sowerbii
ACGAGACGAGAGATTTCTCGAAATTTCTCGAAATTTCTCGTTTCAAACGAGAATGAGTTTCGAGACGCAGACCCTTAGCATGCACCAACAGTCTGCCATGCGCTACACACAAATAGGCAAGTGTAGTCTTGGTTGAGTGGTGGAGCCAATCAGAACGATGCTTGCCTATGAGAGCGAGAAATCATGTGCAGTTTGATTACACGGTCACGTGTTTGCGAAATACCTCGGCTTCCTCCTGCGGTCGCATTAGCGGTATGTCCCTCATTAAGTAATTAGTGTCGACCTCGGGTAAACCGCGAAATTCTTGACTTGGGTTTTACTAACGTTTATTTAAATTGATGAATGGAGGTGCAGTTCTTTGATCTTGCTCTCCCCAGAGGGGTTCCGTTCAAGATTACTTTAGTTTTAGTTTTATTTTGTTAGGTACCAGGTATTGTATTGTTTTATTGTGAGTGTTGTAAAATTTATTTGCATAAAAAAATTGCCGATTTGTTGTGTAGGAAGTTTGAATGGGGCGTCAAATGGAAGCTATATGGCGGATGGAGTATCTTGGTGTCCTTGCGAGGCGAAAAGGATCTGGAAAAATGTACGACCAGTCAGGAAGGGTGAGGTAGTTCTTGTAGAAGATATAACACGCAAACCCCAGACGTGGCCTCGCGGTAATCGAAGATGTTCTTTTATGTAAGTGATGGGAAGGGTCGGTCTGCTCGAGTTAAGACTGCGTCCGGATATTTAACCCGGATCATCAGAAAATTGTATCCGTTAGAAGTCGCCTCGGCTGACCGTGACCATGTTGTTGCTGTTGATAGCCCCGTCGCCAGTAGTACCGGTGTGGTTCCTGAAGCATCTCCGACTCCTACTGCTTCTGTGAAAATCGCTACCAGGTATGGGCGGTCCATAAGGAAGTAAGGAAGCCGGTTAGATTTGGATCCAATGCATTTAAATAGTTTACGGGTTTCAGACGTTATTAGATTTTTCTTGGCCTTGTCGTTACTTTACGAAACTTATTTTATTGCTCTACCGTTATTTTTGTGAACTTTGTATAGATATTATTATATTGACTATCGTGTTTTAGCGGGGAGGATGTAGCTCGCCGGCTGTCGTGTGTTTTGGGGCGGGGTAGCGCGCGTATCATGTCCCTACGGCGTTGAGTCTTGTGTAGGTGTGGAGGAGAGTGGTCGTTGTTGCCTTGTATTTTGTAATAGGTTATTGGGTGTTATGTAATTAATAATGATCGGGATTAGGGTTGTAGGTGGGGGGGGAGGGATCGTGCTTTTATGGAGATTGGAGAATTGATGAGTGGTCGACTTTGACCGAAAATGCGGGAACTGTGAGCTCTAGTTTTTATAGAGTTGATAGAGCTTTATGGTGGCTGCTTGTTTAAAGTGTAAGGGCCATCCAACTCTTGTTATTGCTTCAAGCTTTTAGTGGCGTAAAGAAGTTATTCAAGATTCAGTGCAGGAGTCTTCACTACGCGAAGTAATGGGCACAAAGCGCTTCACACGCCGCATGTTAGAACAGCTAAATACGTCGATAAATCGCTAAGACACTCTGGGCCAGAATTATTTAGTAATTTTCTTAGCATAAGCGTTGATCAAAATCTCACGAAGTCGCAGTTCAAGAAGTATCTTCATGCCCTTTTTACGGCGAAGTACTAACCTGAACTACAGATGTAGCGCCTGCTAGAGCCACTACATAACCAAATTCATCTTGATTGTGTTGACTCATTTTGTGTATTTTTGTAATTTCTCGGCTATCTAAGCAGTGATTTGCATGCGCGAGATTTTTATCTACTTCTTTTTCATAATTGTTACTAAACGTACAGTGTGTAATTTCTTGCATAAAGTCTTGTGTTCTCCTCAGATCCGATTTGCTTTGCTGGAGAGGAGACCTTCACAAGTAGAACGTCGAAATTTTATTTGACCACGTACTGTTGTTTTCTACATGCAAAAATAAAAATCTTGAATCTTGAATCTTGTTCCCGATTCGAGCAAAATTACAAATGGATGATCGCGCAGATCTTATGCCAGGTGACTCTAGAAATATATACATCCGGGGAAGGGGCACACAAATAGAACCCAGGATAGAGCATTCCAAATAAATAAATATATATTTTCTAATAAACAAACGCAAATAACTGGAGAACTTTCCCTTTGTGTCCAAGTTTCCCAAAACTCACGAAGTCCGATGTATCGTAGATACGGCCGACCCGCACTCTGTCTTCCCCGATTGCTCTCTTCGACTATGAAAATTGACATATTTCTATCTTCACACCCGTAACGCCCCCAAGAAAACCTACGGACCAAATGGATTTTTCGTTCGTAAATCATTCCGAGGTCTTGGTGGTATTGTCAAATAAACGTTTCGGTGGCGATCTACCTCCTAGCCTATCGGACACTTGGTCCCGATTGGCTGTGACGCATTCACGTTCAGTGGAACGTCCTCGCCCACCTAGGGAGCATTTCTGGTACACTGCTATCCCGAGTCCGAGCCTCTCTATAATGGCAGGTAATCGAGCTCGCTAGCTCAATCGCACCAGTCGACTGGCTACTATGATACTTGAAAACCGGGGCACTCCTGGCTCTTCAAAAACACGCACGCTCGTGTTTGCAGCGAATCCCATGCGCTAAGATTTGAGCCTGCGTTCCTTTTTGTGTGCTTGACTTTGGTCCACTTTGCACGAAAAAGTAAATGCTTTCAGCTCATGATCTATTAACGCATCTGCATATACAGCCAAGGGGATAAATCAATTAAAAAACCTTCGAGCACTTGCGCCAAAAGATATTCTACAGCTGGCACGTTAGAAGGGCCGGCAGCCTTACCCTAGAACGGAGATGTTTCCTGACTTCGTGCAGAGGTCTCCCACCACTGCGGTGGTCCAACCAAGGTCGGTGACACTAGGAGCAAATCAGATTCGTCTTTTCCTGCTAACGTAGATACCATTGTAGGAAGTCGAAAATTGCACCCCCGAATGATAATCTGATATGAGCGGTGATATCTGAGTGCTATAGGAAATCTGTCAGCAGGGCACATCAAATAGAAAGGTCTAGATCCCAAACATACTTGACATAGGCGATAAACCAGTGCATCCAAAAAATGGTATCGCACTCACACGATTTGCTTAAAAATCTGATCAACGCAACGACAAGCAAGAAAGGATTGTATCTTATCATCAGCCCATTTGCAGAACAAGACGTACTCAAGAAGGCGGCCATGGGGATGCAAGCGTTTGCAACGTTGTGGCCTTCCACTTGTATCACGAAAGCCTGGGAATTTGTAGGATAGTGGACCTGGGACTTAGTAGTGGCGAGCATAATTATGTGAGATAAACTTAATTACTTTGTCGTATGGGGAGGGCACAGAAGGGCAAGGTGGAAAATAACCTCCACCTGCCGGATTGGGAGGGCACTCAAGGACTAAGGCCTAAAGCAATACGATTTACTTGGCATCTTGCTATCTTGCTATAGCGGGCAAAGCAAGGCCTTTTAAAAGGGCAGGAGTGTCAAATTCCTATTCGGCAAATAGGAGATGGCTGAGCGCTCATTGGTTAGGCTCCTTAAATCATAAGGACATGTCTCACTTGTCCTTCGCGGCTTGGGGACACCAAATCTTGGAAATATGGCAGCCAGAGATTTCCGAACAATAATCCGAGTACGCAGATTCGCGCATTATTTCTATCGAAAAAAAGGCCGGGTCGTTAAGTAGACAAGTTTTCGGTCAGGCGCAAGCACTTAAACGCCGGTAGCACTGCAGACGTTTAGCATTTAGCTATTTTAACCATGTACGATAGTGCGTGTCTGCAGAACTTGTTAAAATCTTATACGAGTGGCGAACACAATCGACGAATTTATATCATCCCATTAAAGTAAGAGCACCGCTCGTGAAAGCTTGATGCAGATTGAACGCCGAGTAAAAGAACGAAACGCGTACTCCGCATAATAGCAACGCTACATGCGTGATCGGAGTCGTATTATCTTTGAATAGCACTTTGATGCCTTCGTACTTCAACCAGCTAATTCAAAACCCCGCAAATCCCGTCGCTAACATGCAGATCCAACGAAAACGCAACCCATACGAGGCTTTCAACAGTATTGGTGCGCAACACACATGTAGACGCACACGTGGTAGGCCAAGCACGCCGAGAGATACCCGCAAACCTTACACGAATCCAAAGCCATTCTTCACGTTATGGGGTATCACAGGGCATGGCATTAAATACACCGGCATGAACGGTAATCGTGGCTCAGAGGGCAGATACTACGGGAATGTTCTACATGGCGTTAACAGCGAGCAGGCAGGAAACAGCAGCAAAAAACAACAACATCATAGTCAACAGTGATTGCACACGTTTCGGAAGGACAAGCAAACGCGGTTTACAGTAACCAAAAGCGTAGGGCTTCTCTCAGACATAAAACCGTCGCTTTATCGGCCACATCATCGGACTGCACAAGTGGTCAGTTTAACGCTTTTTCTTTTTTGACAGCTTCGCTGAGTCATCATTGTCATCGTCAGACAATTCGCTAGCCCGTTCGTCAGGCCTAATCAAACTTCGAAAGATGAAACTGATGCGAACACACAGGATCCAAGCCTAAAGAACAAAGAGCCAAGCTTTGTTGCTTCTACAAACTTCGTGAATAGCAAATGGTCGTTTTAGTTACTCATCACTTCGCTAACATTAAAGAACTAGCGGTGATACCTCTAGGTAACTTTATTACTAACACTATGAAACGTAACATTAAATAAAGATGTTAAAAAGAGTAACAACGTAAGTAAGAATGCATGATCGAAAAACATAGTTATAGGAGAGTCTTTACAGAAAAAGAGTTTTATGAAACGTACCGTATCATAATTGTAACATATAAATAACAGAGCCACAGCGAGAGGCAATGCGATGACGGACTGAGTTGGTTCCATATCCAATTTCCTTTCCTAAAACGACAGCAAACCACTTCAGACAGACGATGGCAAGCGATTTAGGGCTTGCGAACAATGTATGTCACACCCCAGATTCCGTAGAATTTTTCTTCTCCTTAAGTGAACATTGTCCGCTTCAATTAGCTCGCCAGCGACGGAAGTGCATCCTAGTTACAACCTGCATCCAAGAAGAGCGCTCTAGATGACACAATCGATCGCATAACACCGCATACCAAGTTCAACTAGCTTCAAGAAAATCAATGATACGAGCTAAGCTAAGCTAGGCAATAAGCAATAAACCGAGCTAAAAAAAACTGTGTCACGGCATATCAACAAGGTTAGCAAGAAGGAACTTGACAGCCAAAATAGAAAAATAGGATGAATCTTAAAACTTAAATATAACTTCGGCTGCGTCCTTATGGCGAATTGGATTCCTGACAGTGAAAGCCAGCAGCAAAAGCAGCCCGCTTTCCATCAAATCCGGAATAACTCCAACATGCCAACAAAACACCAAGCGAATGCTCACACATGACAATACCGAGAGAATGTCTCTGCGAATCTCAGGCAATATTGCTTAATTTGACAGACAAAGTTTCGAGCACAGCAAAACCGCATGACTGAATGATGTGCATCAAGCCCACAAAAAAAAAAGCGAAAAGTAAATGTTCATCGACTCATTGCGTAGAAATGATAGACACAAAGCAAAACGCTGTCTACTCAACTAACCTTAGCGTCAAATTTCAAGTGCACATGCTTCTTCAGCGAACCATCGTTAGCGACAGCTGCTGATGTTGATTTGATCACATGGGTTTTCGGACTTAAAGACGACTCAACTCGTACTATATATGCCTAAAACACGTACAGCTATGTCGTCAACATAAAAACTGGAAGATTTGTCAAAAAGAGAATAACAATTCGGCCAAAATGACATCGCTTCAAGATTACACTAGCGTGCTTGAGCAAAATCAACTGAAACTTCAGATAAATCAAAACTTTTACCTTTAATTTAAGTGGAGGAAACTGTATATATTTAACCACATCAGGAACAATCGTGTGAATAGGCGAGTCCAAATTTTCTTCGTCAAAAAGGAACACCTAAGCAACAATAATTTCATTTCGAGAACAACTGCGCACAGGACAATCCTACTTGCTACTTATATCACAAACTTTCCATCGAGCATCGTGCAGGAGATGCTTGAGATTCAGGACGCTATCACGCAGCCATGAAAATGTAGGAAAACAATCACAAACTCATACCTTTAAGGTTTGGAGTAATTCCAGGCTAGTATCTACATAAGCAGTCAATTGAAGACTGCTTTGCTTCGCAAACACTATGAAATTGACATTGTTGATATCCTCTTGATCAATCTAAAACGATATACATCAGGTCAGTCAAAAAGAAGATAATTCGTTTACCTTTTGTGAAGGTTCGTTCGAAATGCAAGGGAAGCCTACAATAAACGGCGTTGCATAAATTAAGACAACAACGAGATACACGGCCAGCGGCACAAACAGTTAAGAAAACCTTAACAATGCGCTTGACGGGAGTAGTCCGTCCAAACGCGTCATTCGCTTCCGACTTCACCATCTGCACTGCATAGGAACATCCCGGCTACAAGAAAAAACAAAACGAAATCATATTCTTCAGATAAACCATTATAACTTCACGAAGGCAAGATTCCTATACCTCCTTCCCTTAATAACAAGGCCAGCAAAACTAGTACAAGTGCAACGCCAACGCCAACATTAGAATACTAAAACAGATAAATGTCAGTAATGCGAATACATACTTAAAACGTACTGATGATCTAACGGCCGAGTCAGATTTTTTGTCTTCACACTAAAAGCTCCTAATTCTATATACCATTACACTTGTTCGTGTGGCAATCATTATTCATTCGTTCACAATGAGAAAACCGCTGCGCGCAGCACAGCATAAAACACAATGAGCTTAACATTGAAATCAAGTGGAAAAAAACACAGAATTTACAAGTGACGATTCTGAAGCAAGCTTCACATTAAATGGAAGTCTCCAAAAGTCATGTTGGTATGTACGTAGAAGCGCTAGCAGATACATACTAGACTTAAGATCTTTCTATAAATGGGGATTAATAGTAGAGGCATAGAAAGCCACAAGATAGAAATGAGTAAGCACATGTTATGTCATGACGGATAAAGCATGCAGAACATCAAACGCTGCAATTAGCTCTATTAGGCAATGATCAGGGGTATATTAATGTCATTTCTCAGGAGCTTGCGCGAGGCTCACGCAAGTTTTTGAAGAGACTAATCTTGTCTTATAAGCACATGATGCGGAAAGGCTGCACCAGCATAAATATAAGCTGATAACGATAATGAGGCGATATTCGGTATGGTGCATGCAATATTCTCAAATCATTTGCAAATACAGATAGCATATCAAAAAAATTAGCCATACTGTATTTAAGAGCAATACTTTAAATACCTTTGTGACGACAAGTATTATATACGCAGTGCTGATTTATAGCAGATAGTGAGCGTGAACTACATTCTGGAAACCTCCAAAAAGCTAACAGCAGTGAATGCGAATGTTAATATGCTGAAATTACGCAGATAGGGTCTTAGCACTTACCTGAAGACCTCTTAGTCGATAGAAGCCACGGTCGTCTGATGCGCTTTCCTCGTGGTAACTCGAACAAGAGTCCAACCCCCTCGCCTACATAATAATCAAGTATTTGGACATCCTACGAACATGAAGCTTGCTTAGCAAGCTAAAAAAAGTCGCTATGCATAGAAATGAGCTTAACCGCTCTCAAAACAAGCGAATCAGTTTATCACTTAATAAAAATTGAGTTTGATATTAAGGTATGTATATTTGCAAACTAGGCGAACCACAAGGTGCGAAGATATTATGAGCTTGAATGAGAAGATACTGCTCAATCCAGAAATGGCGAGAGTTCTACAAATATAGCATGTCTGAATCTCCTTCGACTGATGTGTGATCTTCAAGGGTCAAGAAACGGCAAGCAAATCATTGTAAGCGGACATGCAAAGGAACCAGCAATTGCTCGCTGGAGGCTATTCGCACGGTAGGTTGCGCGCTTGGTTCATATACTAGCCTCGATGTTCCGACGGCAAATAAAATTGTACGGGAAATACACCATCTGTTAAATGAATACTAACGCAACTCGTTGTACACGGGCGTTGCATCTTACTAATGATCTCAATCATGAGCGTTTGCGTAGAGCGTGCGCTTGCGTGTGTTTTTGTTTTGGTGAGTGTGTCGGCGTGCACGAAGGGGTAAAAACTGGCCACGTTCACGTAAAAGCTTTCTCTACCTCAACAATGACATTCTCTTCAGGGAAACCAGAAAGAGAGGACGTTGCTCCAAAGCAACTAAAATTTTAACGGATAAACGAGAATTTAAAGCAATTAAACAATCTCAACATCTATAACAGACCGGACGTTACAGGAAAGTACGCTCAACATTCCGTCTCTTTCCAAAAACAAGTGGCCATTATCGCAACTATTGACCACGGGCACATGAAGTTTAAGTGAATATGAATTTTCAACTCGCAGCTTAGACGCTAAATATAGGAAATAAATAAATAAATCAAATGAACTAAATCAAGTAGTAATTTACTGATCGAAATAAACCTATTGACATACACGCAACTAAAAAAACTAGACTTCTGCAACCCAGAGCTGACATATAAACGAGAACCATCAAACAACGTACAAGGAAGATCATAAACGACTAACCTGAAAGCAACACGCTTCCCTTTAATTATTACGACAACACGCTCTCCCTCCCGAATTTCTATCAGCTGTCGAATGAGAAAATAAAAGAAAAAGATGAATAGGCAAGAATTGTCCCTCTGCCTCTCATGAATGAATTCATCCCATTAATTGAATTGCTGCTGTCAGAATTTTTCCGCCTAGTCAGCTGCCAAGAATTAAAATTTCTCCTTCCCATCACTTTCATATCAGCAAAAACGCATATAATCCTTTACCCCGCATATGTTTCTTTATACCTAAATATTCGCAACGATCCCTTTAGGAGATTCAATCTTGACATTCTTTTAAAACTTAACATAGGATTTCATCACTAAATCCATCAACCTTTCAGCAACACGTTCAGCCGCGTTTCATGCTTCAAGCCATGGACTCAAACTCATGTCGAAAATATTAGCTATACCCGACAACGGGTTTCCTCACCTCAAGAAACTCAATTTACCTCAGAACAAGTGCAGCATACCTTACTAGACGGTTCAAAACTGTACTCCTTTTGCATGGGTCGCATGAAGTAGTTACCAGGCCGCTTAAATTAAGACCAAAATTTTACACAAACTCGACAGTAACAAGTAATTAAACGAATATCCATACAACAGGGGTGATCACAGAACTACAGCTCGAAACGGAAAACACGGCCCAACGGAGGCATTGCAAGTGTGAGCGGCGGATAGAACTGAACAGGTAAATGTCTTTGCATTCGTAACAAAGAACTCTTGGAAAAACCCATAAATAATCGCAATTTTGGTGTCAAAGCATTTAGTGCTAAGTTTTAGGACAAATAGAGCAAAAGCTGATGTAAAATCAGTCCCGCTACACTGAATTCACTATATCACATCAATCTAGAACGTGCACATCATTACAAGCCTCAATTACCACCCGGCATTATTCATATTGAGACATGAATATTGTATTGTACCAATTGGAGGTCCAGTCTCATAAAAGCATGTTTATGCTAGTCAATAAACAAAATCTTTATCAGTCCGTAAATAAAGGAGAGTTCATAGATCAAATTTATAGAAAGCCACGATCAAAGCAAGAACTCACCAAGTTAGCGAAGGACAAGGAACCATCTTCAGCAGTAAGGTTGTTACTTCTATACTGACCGCCACTGACCGATAACAACACCGCACTCATGGGGTTACCCATTTCATCCGCGACCTAGCAAGGCAAAACGCATCGATAATAACGAAAGCAACACTTCAGCTTAAGTACCAGTACTTTTTCGTTAATAAGCCATGCACATCAAAACGTATCACGTGCAACGATCAACTTGATTTATCTTTTAAATTGAATGGGTTACCCAAGAACTAGCCTTTAAGAGTTACCAACTTTACACAACTTAACAGATTCGTAGGTACCGCAAGGGTTGTTAGTTGGCTCATCTTCTACTATGCCTTGTCCACTAAACTCGTCGAGATGCAGGGATATTATAGAGCAAGAACAGGACTAAAGGCACACCTCTTATCCATATTGCAAAGACCTAAAAACCATAAGATAATGGTTCAACAATTATCTTGGAACTAGGAACCTTGCATTACTTTTACAGGTTTGGGCATGGTAGATTGACAATACAACCCGTTAAAACGTTATATGTTGCTTATCCTCGGCAAAATTTCACAACACAATCTTGACATATTGCTGATTGTAATTTGCGCAAATTTTCAGCATGGTCCCGATCATTAAAATCATAATCCACTGACTCTTTAGTCAAAATCCACGACGTCTAAAATCCAACTATGCGGTCATCATAGTCCTTTTTGCTACACTAACCTCGCAACAAACGAACACAACGTTTCTTTTTGCCCTTAACGCAATTATAGAAGGGCCGGCTAATATGCTACTGGAATAATTCCTCCAAGAATGGCCGATATAATAATGGCTATAGGCATACTGGTGAACACAAAGAAGCATTGCCTATGCTTGCATCGCGTGATCAATGCAACAAGTTGTTTACGTACCTTCACAGCAATACCACCCAACTGTATGGCAAAGAAGTTTTCTCTTTCAACATTTTTAGACGTTATATGGTATCCATCCTTCAATGCAGTCTAAAATAGACGACACGAAAAATGATGAAATCTGGAAGCAGCTACTAAAAAACCGACAGCAACGACAAAAACATATATGTGCATTTCCTTTTGTGCGGATTACTATGAAAAATCAATAGGCGCATTGCAGATTGCAGATGTTACGTAAAGAAGAACATTAACACGGATGCATAAAATGTCATGCTCGAGGCCTATAATAGACCTTCAACCTACCATCCTGGCAAAACAGAATAGCTTTCCTCGATAATACATAAAAGTCCAATGAGTTCAGAAACCACGTGCAAGGACACAGGTACAAAAAATGAAGGACTAATTCTCTACCGTTGTAAACAAATGATGCCCGCTAGCTACGTTTGCAAAACCTGCAACACTACACTTTAGAACTAGTAAAAAATACAGAAAATATCTGAAACAAAGTTATGTCTACATGATGACAGAATATAGCTGAATAATACAAAATGATTCTGAGTATGCCATATATAGGATCATGATATACCGGATCATACATAGGATAGGAATATGAACAAATGCAACTTAATCTTATTATCGATTTTTGCATGTTTGATATCAGGTAGCAACAGCAATCAGACACTGAAAATTTCCTTTAAATCTGAAAAATGCGAGATCTTTAGCCGCTATTCGCATACCGAGTAAACTGATAACCGCAATGCCATCTTTCAGCCTCAGAATTAACACCAGTTATTGAATATACCAGTATAACTCATATGAGCAACATGCCTCTTACTACTCATTTTGCTTTTCGAGCCTTCAAGATCATTGATCAGCCACAGAAAGATTGCCCCTGAATGGCTATTCTTTAGAAGCTTGAATTAGGAAATTAAGCCCCAAGTAGCAGATGAACGGAACAAACAAAAAAACCACGCTTTGCCAAGAGCCTAGCCAATTCGAATTCTCGAATTTGACTATGCACAAAATAAACTATTGGAAAAGGAATAATTCACTTACCACTTCGTACTCAACATCACTATGGAATGGTCCCAATCTACAAAGAAGAAAAAAATTATTTAAAACGGCTAAAGCTACCATCCAAATCTCGTGCCGAGCAACCTTATCCTAACAAAGCAGATACTCAATCGACCATCTCTCCAGTAACGATTCAAAAGCATGATTAAAAACGTACAGAGCAAGAACAAATGTAATTTTTGACGTTCGGAAGAAGAACCTAAACACTTCCATGCTCAACACCTCAACACTATTACGGCGAAGCAGGATTGGGAAGTTTTAGCCACGCAACGATTAAGACAAAGTTACAACAAAAACTTGCGACCACTAAGCTCTCACTAGCGCTACTCATTGATATTACCACTCTATAACATTTGCATTAAACCATATCCCAAATTTTCAAACGTAAAAAAAGATCACACATGATCACAAATTTGCACTGTTTTCAAAATTAGAAGTTCTGAGATACGAAGACGTCATCACTCTCAAACTACGCCTCTTCATGCACGACTGGTATAATAAGGAACTCCCTCAACCTGCACAGCAACTTTATAATCACAGAACTCTGGTCTTCAACAACCGCGTAAAAAACTATCTTCCTTACAGAAGAACAGAATGATACTGAACATAAGCCGTAAAATCCCAAGGTGCATCCTTATATAACCAGCTTTGCAATGTCAATATAAAATTTAATACCTCCAAAATCACTTTCAAAAAAGAAATCAAAGCGCTACTTATGGAAAAATACGCAAAGCGATAATTTTACAGTGTTATAAATTATGATTATTTAAACGATGTATTCTCACTGCGACCAGCTTTAATTGGAAAAATATTTAAAATATGTAACCAGCGATCTATGCATCTATACGCAGAAAAGGCCGATTTGCTTTAGTTTTGCTTTTTACGTACTGGTTTAAGTAAGGTAGGAGCTTTGCCTACAAAGAGAGGAACCTGTGTATCTGTATTTTAAAGGCTGACTCGCTTTTCCTTCGACCATTTACATATTAAGTTAAGCGCTCAATTAGCGGCAATTTCTCTTGAACAGTTGCTTTATTGCTACATGGTCATATTTGCAATGATGTATTGCATTTATTTTGTGGCTGTAAATAGCAATTAAGTTCGCAGATATGAATTTTACGATGGGAGCTCTCCGAAGGTCACTCTCTAAATACTACATATTCCTTCACGCTAACTTCTTCTGTTGTCCTGCCCCCTTCTATTTGGTGTAAGGTAGTTAATTTGCTTTTCGCAACTATTTGTGTGAAATACATATTTGTATGAACATACATATTATTTCTGATTATATATATATATATAAATATATATATATATATATATATATATATATATATATATTTATAAATATATATAAAGAGACTCATCTTGTTTGG
>QQSS02191492.1:0-13090 GCA_003687565.2 Craspedacusta sowerbii
ATACATACATACATACATACATACATACATACATACATACATACATACATACATACATACATACATACATACACGCAAAGTGGCCATGGAGAAACAGCAGCGTGACACACCTTTGGTCCGTCAGGTCCAGCAGGTCCTTTGGGTCCAGGAAAACCAGGATCACCCTGAAATGACAAACGGAAGATCCCGTAAAGCCATAACGAACAAAACCAGACATAAGCGACTATGAAATAACTGCCCCGTTACAAGTAACTTCCAATTTGATTCGAATAAGTCATCACCCATGTCGAGAAAGTTATAAAGACATTGATCAAATCAAAATAAATATGCTATCAACTGGCAACTGGATTCTACAATTTAAAAGAAATTCATCGAGGTTGAGAAATTCATGTTATCTGTAGATTAAAATCCAGACAATCACCACGGACAACCAACCTAGGCAATTTCAAGTTGCAGGAAATTACTCTTAGATAATTGGAATATCCCCTACATAGCTTAATTCAACATACTCTTGGTCCTATGTCACCTTTCGTTCCTTTGGGTCCTTGGGAACCTTGCATTCCCTATTAACGAATCAATCATGGAATACATCAGCAGAACAACTGCTAATTACTACACAAACCTATGAACTTCTTAACGTTAAAACCATATGCACCTGTGGAAAAAATATTGACTCAAACAGGGCCTATGGTCATAACAAAAAGTAAGCAAAACGTCAATCGCGTACGGGATGTCGTCATGGTAACTTACAGGTGTTCCAGCAGGTCCGGCTGGGCCGGGCAGCCCTATTTGACCTTCAGAACCCTAAGGAAAAAAAATCTTCATGGAATGACAAGCCCAAAACATGAACAAACTATAGTTTGATCGTTCCAAAGAAAAAATGAAATAGCGGTCTACACGGCCACGCCTTCTTTCAATAGGTGCTAAAACGAGGCACACAGATGACGCTTTGGCTCAGCGGTAGTGTGGCCTTCGTACGATTTCAACTCTGTGTGCAGATCAAGGTCACACAAAGTAGTGCTGCAAAAGAACACCAATGCGATTGATAAAGCCATCAAGGACATTCAATTTGTATCTTTCTGGACGGCTTTGAGCTTTGTCGAAGAGCAAAGATCGCAAAATTTGATCTATGAAAAGGATTCCTTTAAACGAAAAATTGTCCAATACGCGAAATCAACATACTTCAAAAATAAAAGAGAAAAGAATATACCTTACTTCCTTGAGGTCCCTGCTCGCCTGGCACTCCTCTATCACCTGGACGTCCCTATAAAGAACATTGTCCGTGACCGTCACTCTTATAATCGTCCCCAAGAAGTCCTACCGCTAATACAATGAAACTAAATCCAAAACTTGAAACTTCAGCTCTTATGTATATCTAATATTATAATCTTCAAGGAGCTAAGCGAGTCTTGGAGCAAGAAAAAATCGCATACAAAGAAGACGAATCATGGCGAAGGTTAATCAATATATATATAGGGACCGTCCCGACCTAAACGTGCAGGGGCAATCATATCCCTTGAAGTTGTTTTCATGAGTTGTAACTTTTGTTTTATTAGTTTACGGTTAAAAGTCTTGTTGTTCCCATTTAGATTATAGATTTATAGCCTGAAGATGAGAAAAGATTTTCTCGAAAGCTTGCAAAAGAACTACAATTCCTATTGTCTATGCAATATATATATATACATATATAGTTTTATTACATACATACATATATATATATATATATATATATATATAATATATACCTAGCTATAACATACATTATATATTATATATTATATATAATAGCGGCAGGCCGTTTGTCATGGAAGCTCAATGCAAGGCGAGTAAACAAGAAGGAATTCTCAGAACCAGTGTTTTAATGAGCATAGATAAAGGGAATGCCACAAAGCAATACCCGGGTGAGGTAGATCTTAACCATGCACACAACGTCACCAGACTTGAAAAGAACGTCACTTCAAGGTCCAAGATAGATGCAGCGTCATAAGATACTAGCGAATAATCTACTTTAATTTAGCTCCTTATCGATTCCTCGCATTGAAATCCAGCGAAGTTCAATGCCACGGCAGTTCTTTGCAGCTACGTCTACTGAAATTCAGCTCTATAGACAAGTCTTCACATTTGAATGTACCGAAAGTTAAAATCTAAGGCAACACTTGCATTCAAATCTGCCTAAGTTCAAATTTAAGATGATTCTTGGCATTTAAATCTACCACAGTCCAGTTGCAAATTTTTAAGCAGCAATCGTCCATCTCTCCATTTTATTAAACATAATAAATGAATAAGCCCGAGCATGAAAGCAACAACAAAAGCAACAATAACAACAACAACGACAACAACAACAGGTGCATAGTTTTAGGCGTGATTGTGGGAATCGTCGATTTATTTCCTTCAAAAGACTTGTCCAGTTGGAATCGAAAAGACGGTTCTTTAGATACGTTTCTCGTCATCGTAGTTATCTTCCTTTATTGTATGATCGCCAATGCTGTGGGACAAGCCAAAGAGTGTTAAGGAAGCTCCATACGGAGCCGCTACCTGGACTTTCCTGGCACGTTCTGGATCCTCCTGTGACTAGTCCAGATGCAATTTACATACATTAGACGCGCCGCGTATAGAGGTACAAGTTACGATAGCCACGTCAACATGAACAAAATGAACTTCGTACTTGTGGACCAACCGGACCCTCGGGACCTTGACTGCCTGCAACACCAGGTTCGCCCTAAAAAAACATAAGCAACAAATTATTTGCAAGTGTTGGGACCAAGCACAATCACGGGTTGCATCAGGTCTTCAAGCCTACCTGCAAGTTATATGAATGACTGAACCCAATCTGCTCCACGCCAAATCAGAATACCTCCAGAATGTGTATTCATTTCATGTTCAAGCGAAATCTCTTCCGCTCTCATCATACATGCATACTTATGCCGGGCTTAATAACAATACAAGAACATGCCTACCAAATCATTACGATAACCCATTTCAAAACAAAATGTGCCACCATATCATGTCACCTATAGCCACACCAAAATTATTCCCAAAATCCAAAAATTTATTTGTGCAAGATTAAAAACAATACCCTCAAATAATAACAAGAACTTATAGCGTTCTCTTGAGAAAAAAAAAACTTACCGGATCGCCTCGGTCACCATCCTTTCCTGGCAAACCATTTGGCCCGGGACTTCCTCTCTCCCCATCACTGCCAACAAGTCCCTGAGGTCCAGGAAGTCCAGGAGGGCCCTTTGGAAGTCGAAAATATCAAATACACGGTGCTCACATACATGACAACGCAGCATATTTTATCTAGACTTTTTGTCATGAGCCAAATAAATAAAATTAAAAATGGATAACAGGCACAGTAAAAATCTGTATTATCAAGCAAATGAACAAATGAGTAAACTTCAGAGCTAATTCTTAAGATAAAGATACGTAGAACGTCAATATAAAAAATAGCCGAGTCAAACAATTATAACGAGGTGATGACCAAACTACAAGCATATCAGATAAAAGCAGTAGATAAAATGTAAGTACTCTCGCTCCTTGCAAGCCCCTTGGTCCGATGCTTCCTTTAATACCAGTAGCACCCTATGATCCAAACAATTCATAACTTTGAACAAAGTACTAGATGGGGTAGTGCAAGCCCACGCAAGGAAAGGGATTGACAGTCAACACATGAGAAAGTCTAAGGACGCAAAACTAGGCCGAATTCTTTAATGTCATAATCCCTAAGTCAGGCAAACTGAATCAGTTAAGAGATAAGTCTTGAAATTTTTCAAGAGGTTGGATTGTCACTCCCATTGAGATAAATCAAAACACAGTCAAGAAAGCAACAGATCCTAAAACACATTGCCCGCCGTAATTTACCGTGTCCCCCTTTATGCCAGGTGCACCTGCTTCACCGACTGGTCCAGGCAGCCCCTACATAAACGCACACGTCACTATAAATACGAAGTCATGAAGAATTCTTTCTACATACAGCAGCTAACCGATTGTATTAGACTCCATAAATACTTAACGCAGTACCTGAACTGCTACTGTTGGGTAAAAAACATAGTGGTTTAACATTACTAGAGCTAAACAGTAGTGCAACGAAGGAAGCTATATAAAAACCAAGTTGCACTTCTGAATAAGAACACGCTGATGAGACAGATAGCAGCTTTTAATCGATTGCCACGGATAATCTGTAAATAGGCGGCAAAGCATGATACATTGTCCGGGCTTACCGCAGCTCCAGGTGTTCCGGGCTGACCGGGTTCTCCGGGCAGACCAGGTGGACCCTGCAAACGAAAATGACTCCTTCCTACAAACATTATAAACAGCAAATGTTTAGCTTCTAACAACAAAGCAAGATGAACGAGATTAAAAGACACGATTAAGATATAAATGGCTTTTTCCGATTCCAAGCAACAATAGGTATCTTTAAAATATGTACCATAGGTCCAACAGAACCAATTCCACCGTCAGAGCCTTTCTCTCCCTGCTTTCCCTGACAAGAGACAAATAAATAGAAGATCAGAAGAGTATCGCAAACAACTCAGATATAGAAAAGTCTCGTGACAAAAACAAATATGCCTAGAAAATCAACATGAGGGGCGTACAAAAACATAGACTTGCACGTACAGTCACACTTGTACTCGTACATTTTCTTATACTTATATTAATACCTATACTTTAGTGTACTATAGCGCACCTTACTACACATAGCTTACATAGTTTAATGGTATACTATACTACACTACACCAACACCTATAGTTGAACTTAACCTAGTCTAGGTTAGCAATTTAAGACTATCATGTAGATATATATTTAGATATGATTTCTGCACATACTTAGACTAATACTTATACTTGCATTTAGACATAAACTTACACTTTTGTTTCTACTTGGATTTAGACGCCATTAAATATAAATCCAATTTTATGCTTACTATGCTAATCCTACACGTAGAATCGCTCTTATACTTTTACTTACAGGTGCACGTAGACTTATACTTATGCTCATACTTATAATTACATGTAGACTCACACATAAGTTTACAATTGTACTTACACGAAGACTGCTACTTACGCTTATACTTACACGTACACTTATAAGTACGATCATAAGTATACTTACACATAGACTCATACTTATGATCATAGGTATACTTACACGTAGACCCATACTTACCCTTATACTTACAGTTGCAAGTATACTTATACTTATGCTTGTACGTATACTTACACGTATACTTACACTTACGCTAAAACTTATACTTACAAGTAGACTCATACCTAGGCTTACAATTATACTTATTAGTACACTTATAATTACGTTTATACATATACCTATGCTTATACCTATACTTACACGTAGACTTCTACTGATACATATTCTTATAATTATGCCTATACAAATTGTTATACTTACACTAAGACCAATACATAGGCTTATATTTATACTTGTATATAGCAAACACAAGCAAAATCAACCGGAAAAAAAACAACAGGAAAACAACCAAAGCTCCACACAACCACCGCTTGATGTGTAGTAGGACAAATACCCTTAGTCTGGCCGGCGTATACATCAAGCAGACGTGGTCTACTCTCCACTTAATATGTCAAAAAGTTTACTTCGCATGTTGAGTATACGTTGATGAGACCAAGCCGTAAGTAACGACTCTAAGCTAAGTATATGCTAGGAGAAATCATCTGAATGCTGATCAAGTCCAATGACAAATCACGTCAACCAGCAGCAAACGCTCCGCTCCGCAGTGCATGAGAGTCCGCCGCTCTGCCAGACAGGGGCGGCCATATGCCGGTGCTTTTCCTTTCCTTTATGCCTCTGACGCTCCACGCGCAGCGCCACGTATCAGTCCAGCAACGCACCCACGCACGTATTCGTTTTAGCGACCTTAACTCTTATAACCAAACGAAAATCAACACAGTTAAACTTACCGGCAGCCCGGGTTCCCCTTTCGGTCCACCTTCACCCTGAGCACCCTAGCATTGCGTTCCAAAAACCATGATCAGTCAGAGTAACACGAGAGCACTTTACTAATAAGCAATCACTAGTACCTCCACTGATTTTTAGAGTCTTTGAAAAGTTTTACTTACAATAGCGCTGCCTTAATCAGCATTGAAGATATTATTAATGTCCAAGCATTAATTAGCCAAGCTCCAGAAACACTGACTGACTATATTGAAGCAACATTTCCGGGGAATTGTATAGCAATACAAACCGTAGCGCCAGTCCTGCAACTAAAATTCAACCAAAAAATACAGAGAAGTCACATAGGCGATGACTTTGAGGTCAAAGCTGACAAAGCTCATTCCTAACCTTTTCTCCATCTCTACCCGGCGCTCCGGCTGGTCCTGTCACTCCCTAAGACAAAAAGCAGAGAAATAACACCATCCGGCGAATAAAATACGAACTCCAAAATTCCTTTTATCCATCCCTTGCCGTTTCAATTCTTATATTGATCGCAAGCAACTGAACAGCTCCCAAGCATCGCGTTAACTCCACCAGAACAGAACAGAACAGAACAGAATTTATTTATTTCCCAATAATTGGATGGCATCAAATAAAGACTCTAGAGATATAATACGTATCATCTCTCGAGACCTAGTATGTAGTACCGCTCATCAATGCATTTATTGCAAGAGGAGACACGGCTACGCACAGGCATCACAACTCGCATTAATTGACAAATTGATCTAAGCAACTAGACTCAAAGAAGGCTCAACAAGCACCTTCTCTCCAAGTTTTCCTGTTTCACCCACCAGCCCAGCATCACCCTGCATACCCTATAAAAAGGAAAATCGCTTCGTTCTGGGATAACAAACATCAAATACGTGTGCAGATTGCAGAATAAAAATAAAAGGCCAGTGGGCAGTCTAACTTTGGGCAAGTAAGACTTGCGGGCTTGTCGGACTAACAAATTAGATGAGACTATTACCCTGAAATGCGTACCTGTCTTCCAGGTTGGCCACGCTCTCCAGGAGGACCTTTATCACCGGCCAAGCCCTAGCAGCAAGTCATACTTAGAAGTCACCAGAGTGAACCTGGTCGTTATCAATACAATGTGTTCAACTATAACAGAAAGATCATACCTTGCATCTAGTATGTCACACCGCTAATTCTTTCTCTCTGACACACTCTCTGGCTCTCTCTTTCACACACGTTCCAGCACCGGTTCCCTGACACGCGTATATCAACATCATATGGACATGCCTCGGCAGTAATACGAAGGGTGGAAAAATCTTTAACAACGGGTTTGGAACCAGCTAGCACAGAAATCAGAAGCAACAAGCTTACCTGGGGGCCAGGCAATCCAGGCAGTCCGACCGCTCCAGGCTTACCAGGTGTTCCCTAAAAGACAGAGAGAGAAAAAATGAAAAGAAACAAATTTACATTTTTGCTGCTACGAGAGATGACCAAAATACCAGAAAGAATATTGGATTCTTCCTACAAAGAACGCAACATCGACAACAACAGCTACGTCTTTGTTTGCGCTCGGCTAATCTTTATATAATAAAAAAAAAAACGTTTAAGTTCCATTCCACCCCGAAATGAGCATTGAACGATATTCAACTCGTTTCCTTAGGTCCGTAGGCAGCAGTGAAAATTCTTCATTAAACCATGACGCGAAGATGGTGCATCGCAGGGCAACATAGTTTATTTCCCAGTGATTTGCTCGTATTTATTTCCATGACCCTGTAGGGACGCAAGGCGAAGTGGGCATACGAAACGAGAAGCCGCGGCGAGGACTGGAACCGGCAACCACCAGATTTTGAGCACAACATCCTTAACCAACGCTCCACGCGTCAAGGAAGACACAGCAGTATCAAAAGAAACAATGAACCAGCAACTATTCGCACCATGTCACCACGCGGTCCAGGAAATCCAGGAGGGCCAACAGGTCCAATCGGTCCCTAAATATAGCAACAGCGTCAACAAACAAGAAATTCCTCCATAAATAACTTATACTCAGCATGCAGCTCGAATTACATCATTATTTACCGTACCAATGCAACGAAAACTCTGAGTCTCTAAGGGCGCAGATTCGCTTGATTGACAATGTCTTCATGGTTTGGATTGCGCGCTCTCATAAAACAGTTAGCAGTATAGCATATAATTCAAAGTAGCCAAAATGTATTGGGAATTAGCAATGAGAGATGAAAACACCGCGCTAAAAGCGCATATAGCTTCAAACGAAGCGAATATATGGAATACTGAGGCGACTAAAATTTCTGACACCGTGCAAACTTGTATTGAAAAAATCATCCTGCACCAGTGCTAACAACTATGGCATCACTAAAATAAGCTAGAATTTAAAAAATGACATTAGAAAAGCTTTGATAACTTACATCCTCTCCTACTGGTCCAGACGCACCCGGCAGGCCAGGAAAACCTGGAGGGCCCTGTAAACAAAAGCAACATCGCAGAACGAAGCAAAATCAATCTACTAATTGAAGCAAATCAAGGAATCGCTTAACTAGCTTAATTCATTGGTAATCTATTTAGTCAAAAAAAAAAAAATTAAATCTAAGGAAAAACTGAAAACTAATTTATTAATACTAAATAAAACTAAATTAGACCATGACCCAGTTTTTACAGGAAAAATAGCTAGCGCAGACTTCAACTGATTCGCTAACAAACTAATTAGCATATACCGGACAGTTCTCACAGGATACAGACATGTGTCACTCCCTCTAAACCAGCTCTCGAATTAAATGTTTAACCGAGCGAGAAACATTCAAATAATCAACTAACACAACAAATACGCAGGCTACAAGATTTGAGTAAATAGGAGTGAAGTAAATGTGAGTGGAGTAAAAATAAGCTAAATCTATCATTTAACAAATAGTCTCTCGCACTCACGCACACACTCACACATCTGGGTGGGACAATAGCAAGGCATAACAAGCATGCTCGTAAAGTCCTCGAAACTTAAAATCTGCGAAAGCAAAAAAGACAAGACAAGACATAACAAAAATCGTGCAAAGGAATATGCATAAAAAGAACCAAATTAAAACAAACGCGTCACTTACACAGCGCATGTACGCAGGAAGAAGTACTTAATGCATGACTGAAGCCAACACATCCCAACAAAGCAAGCAGGAAAAAAAAACAGCCAATTTAGAATAGAAGGCGACTTAAGATCTTATTTCGTTTACGCATACCAGTTCAACCGGAAGGAGAACAACAGTGACTTTCAACAGTGACGTCACTAGGGTTGGTGTCAACCGGTGCGGTAAACTCTTGGTGTCACCCCTCTAGACTTTCAGTAATCAACATAGACTTTCTTCACATGTTCCTGTATTATAGAATATCAGGTCATGATGGTGTCACCCGGTGCGGCCCGCATCCCGCACCTTCTGACCCCGCACCCTCCTAGTGACGATACTGACCTTCTGTGAATAACAACCTTACCTTTGTCCCAGCGTCCCCAGCCGGTCCATCCCGACCTTTGGATCCCTTAGGCGGAAACCACAAACCACTTAGGATAAACATTCGGAAACGCGTCATAGCGTACAAAGCTATCTATAACAAGAAACGCCTTACGAAGAAATGAAAATCAGCGCCAATGCAACGTTCGCGTTGCACAAATAATTTTAATAGCTCAACAACGGTTTAGCCAATGCCTAAGTAAGTGCTTGCACAAACAGATGGCTTTACATTAGGGAAAATATTTCTGTCGTTCATCCTTTAAGGTTGTAAGCTAACCCACAACTAAAAACCACACGATCTCTGATCTCCCACGCAATCAGCCACAACGGCAGCAAAGTCAAACATCGACTTCAAACTTGCGGTTCGGTCCACACTACTTAATGTTCCCACCCTTAATGGTCATCCTCAAACATCAAAAATCGATGGAAACACAAGCGTGGTCAGCACGTATTTTAGCAAAGTTGGCTGAAAATGCCAAGGTTGCATATCAACTAGCCTTACCTTCAAACCAGGCAAGCCATTCCTACCATCTTTCCCTTTGCTACCACTTTCTCCCTGGTCAAGGCAACAAATCAGGGCAGTAAACCTACATATCTTTACAAGCAAAAGAGGCGCATACAAAAGGCCACCAGAAGAGTAAAATACCGTAAGAAACGGCACAACTTCCACTGCAGATACATCCATTGAAATAGAAACATACCCTTGGTCCCTGAATTCCTGGATTTCCTGGAGGTCCAGTTTCTCCCTGTAACAAGACCGCGATAAATCCAAAACGCTATGTTCAGCTTAACGTGTTGCCACTCTTTATGAAAACCCACTTGCACGGCAGTAAAATTTCACGTCCAAGCGCTCAGAACACCATGCGCACTTGGAGGGGGTACTAACCTTTTGGCCTTTGTCGCCATTTTCTCCCTTCCCTCCTGGTATTCCCGCATCACCCTAAATAAAATCGTTGCAACGGAGACAAATAAGAAATCATGCACAGGCTGGGTAAAGAAGGTGATGCAAACGCGCGCTTATAAGCTACCATTTATTTAATGCGTACCCTTTACCCCTTTTTCATGCACTGACCAACTAACAATTCAAGACTTCGAAATATTTGTCCAAATCAGGATCAAGAATTTCGTTGTTCCAAGAAGTTTCTTTCTTCGCTGCAAGTCCAGTTTCCTTCTGTACCTTTATTTGAATCTTGCACGTGCCTTAGATATCAGCTGATTTAAGGTCTGAAAACAACTATCTTGCGTGATACCATGATGCTTACCTTAACTCCCGGAGCACCAGGATACCCCGGCATCCCCTGACTTCCCACAGCACCCTATAAAAAGAGGAAGCAATATCAAAGACTACATTCCACTAACTCTGAAGACCCCTGGCGGTCTACATATACACGGAATCGCAAGAAATTGCAAGTAAAGTCTGTGCAACGCTCCAGCCATGCAAATATCAAGAACTCAAAGAAGCAGGCAGTATGAGACACTCGAAAACCTGCTGGGCTGGTTGACCAAATATGCACGGGCAGAAGGACTCTAAATCAGTAACATGTAAAATATACCTTCACACCTGGTGGCCCAGGGAGACCTTGCGCTCCAATACGGCCTGCTCGTCCCTACAGGAGACCATAAAAAAAAAAATCAGATTTGCCCCCATGGAGCAGCTCAAAGAAGCAGACAGCGTGTTTCATGAAGGTGATTCGCACAATGGCCTTGGCACAGCCTGAGTAACCATAAAACCCGCGCGCATACCTTCGGTCCTTCGCGGCCTTGAGGTCCTGGCGCTCCCAGCAAACCTTGCACGCCCTAGAGAAAACATGCACGCCTGAACGAGGCGTTTTCTACCAAGATTCCAAATAACAAAGAACAAATAATAAAGCCTAAACGACAAGAAGACTGTTAGATTTAAAAAAAAAAACATTCATAGACTACTTGACCCATTTCTTTATAACCAAACTTATAAATCCAATAAGACATACCCGCTCGCCTTGCGGTCCCTTTTCTCCTTTCAAGCCAGAACGCCCATCAGAACCCTGAAAATAAATTCTTTAAGCTTTAGTGAGTGTCCATGAAGAACCTTTTTTGCTTTCAAGCTCAGTAGAAGTTTTCAAGAGAGCTTAAACCAGAGCATGTTAATAAACATTTTCAATTTTCAAGAGCGTCGCGCGTACAAATAAGAACTCTAACATAATGTACAAATGTAAGCTCGACAAGGATCTTACGGGGTCCCCTTTTTCTCCTTGAATACCAACTGGACCGATGGCACCCTAGAGAACAGCAAGCATTTTCACGTTCTCCTGATCAAAAAATTAAGGACAGAATAAACTTTAAATTAGTGTGCCACTTAATAAACGCATTACATAGCATTAGTAAACAAACAGCACTGGAACACGTTTTCCTTCTATTTGCATATGGATTTCAGGTTAATATCCACAGGGACACATGAGGACGAAAGACCTGACTGCTATGTTCTGAACGAACCTTTTGGCCCTTGATTCCGATGTAACCTTGTGCCCCGGGGGCACCAATGCGACCCTAGATTAAATAAAGAGCAGGTCACTTAATCGATGAAAGAACCTACCTTCAGCCCTTATCTGACACTACCGCGTCAAAGTTAAGCACTATCACACTGCCATAATTGAATTTATATACATACATACACAATATTACTTGAACGATGTGAACTATCAGTAATGAATTATCATTATTGATGTGTCATTATTGAAGTATCATTATTGAACTTTCATTACTGGGCTGTCATTATCGAACTATCATTAGTAAAATAACTATCGAGCAACTCGAAGGCTTCAAGGCCTCTCAAAAGGGACCCACAGCTTTCTATCAAACATGCCGTGAGATGAATTTGAAGATAATGCTAAGCTAATATGGAATAAAATCATCGACCTACCTGCTCTCCTTTTTCACCTGGGGGGCCTTCGGGACCAGGAAACCCCTAAAGTTCACAAGCAATGTTACGCATATGCTTCTTACGTTTATCACGCACATAGGACTGCATGTACGATCACAACTTGCTGATAAATCAAATACTAAACAAAAAACATAACTAAAAACTCTTTAATAGAGAATACCTTCAAAATGCAAGATGAAAACAATCACTTACAGGCGCTCCATCTCTACCAGGCATGCCCGATGGCCCAGGCAAGCCACGTTCACCCTTAAACAACAACAACAACAACAACAAAAAATGACATTATAGATACTAACCTACTATATTAATAGTAAATAGTAACAAACTCAGGAATAAACATAAATATCCACAACACTGCAATTACGCGTCAGACTCAAATGCATCGCAAACGCTTAACAGTTTCAAATATACCATGTGAAAAGGGACGTTTTTACCTTTTCGCCCGGTAGTCCTACAGAACCAGGGGGTCCAGGAGCGCCCTGAAACAAAAGGCAACGGAAATGTCCTTTATGGACGCATTGGTAGTACAAAGAGGATGTAGCTCGTTTCCATAAAGCAAGCTCTTCATTAAAATTTTAGAATTTTATTTTGAGGAAATGTCAGGCACGCGCAAATAGCTACAAGGCAAGCCCAAAAAGGTACGTAGCAATAAAATAATTTTTTTTAGAACAAATTATAAAGTTTCTTTTCGATAAAGCATAAGGTAAGCATACATATGTATATATATATATATATATATAT
>QQSS02191503.1:0-13090 GCA_003687565.2 Craspedacusta sowerbii
ATACATACATACATACATACATACATACATACATACATACATACATACATACATACATACATACATACGTACATGCAAGCATGCATCCATGCATACACACATGCGTACATGCATACATGCATGGCACATTTATGTCTGTCACTTTGAATTTGCTTTGCTTAGGAGGCCAATCAGTTGAAGAAGGCGTCCATTCGAGCACAGCAGCTGTAAGATTGATCTTGGTTTCTGATTTGCTCTGTCTTTGCTTGCTGAGCTGTTTCTGGTGTATGTGGGTTATTTATTTGCAGACTCTTTGAGTAAAGAATTTTTTTTTAATTGAATGAAAAAGTGATCAGAATCGTCACTGTTTGCGTTAATTTCTCTGATTAGTTAATTTTTGTTAGATAAACATTGCATTTTGCTGCATGGCACTTGTTCTTTTTTTTTTTTTTTTTTTTTTCTTTTTTTGCTCCGTGCTATGAACAGGAGTGAAGACAACAATTCTTTGCTGGCTGAACTGAGTAGCGTTCAGAAGACCAGTAAGCAACTGAGATTGGAATTAGAGAATGCTCTTGCACAGTACCAGCAGGCGGAAGAGAGGACTCAGTACTGTGATGGGCAACTCAAAAACATACAGCTGCAAAAAGTATGACTATTCAATTACATGACATTTAATGTATTTCTAGCGCTTTGGTATGTCCTTGACAATTAAAAGCCTAAGGAATCCTATGATTTGCTTCTCAAATTCGTAGGCTGAATGCTTCTTTGCAAAAACGAGTTCTTTCTTTTTTTAATTTTTATTTTCCAGGATTGTTATTTGCAATTTTTGGTAGAGGTGATTGTTTTATTTGTTGTTAATTGAGCTGAATGTGCTTTTTGGTTCTGTCAGGCGGAGACCGAAAAGTTACTTAATCAGCGATTGCAAGATGTTAATGAAAAGCTACTGAAGGTAGAGGCGGAGAAACTTGGGCTAGAGCAGGAATTGATCACAGCTCGACAAGAAAGCGAGATAGTTAAAGTCGAGACAGAAAGGACCCAATCATGCAGTTCGGATGAACTGGATGCGTTGCAAGCAGCTCTCAATCAAAAGGCATCAATGCTTTCTCATGCAGAGACAAGGTTGCACAGTTTGGAACATGATCTGTCTCTTGCTAATCACAAGCTCGCCGAGTCAGAGAAGTGTCGTCTGGTAAGCACTGATAGTTATGGTGTCGGAGGCATGCCCTGAAAATTTTTGTGTTCAGTTCTTAAAATCGCTGTCATGTGTTGCCAAACTTAAATTGACCTTGCTACCAAACCTAGCTGAACCTAACCAAACCAAGCATCGATGTTTCGATTTGTCCTCAGGCCACTAAGGCCAACTCTGTACTTTGGTACGTATTGGACATATCTCTCAGACAAACTCTTTATTGGGTACTTTGGTATATATCTGCAAGTTGGATGGCATGTTTTGTGTTCTGAAGAAAAATTTTCAATAGGCTGGCAAAATATCAGTGATGTGTAGCTAGTTGTAAACTTGCATATAAGCCAACAAGATATTACCAACTTGGTTAGGTCAAAATTTATGTAATATGGCCGGAAATGGCTTTGATCGCTTGGTATTATATTGCATAGCGCCTTGAATGGGATAGATCTTTTTCCTTGGAACAACACATGGGAAGTCGATTCACAAAACCTTTGTGGCTATCAGATGGATCCAAAGAAAGGTTCTTCTGGTCCTGACCACTCCTACCGAGTCTTGTATGGTTTCAATAAAATTTTGTGTATTTAGTGACTTTTTCTTTCAGCCGTTTCCCTGCAACTGGATAAATTTTATCCTATTAGTTTATTTGCATTGTAATGTGTATGACCTTAGCTAGCTCATGTAAAATACTAGTAAGATCATATTCCTGAACAGGGGCATTCATATTATAATTTGCTTGTGTATCGAGAATTGTTTTAGCAGAACCTCTGAAAAGTATTTGGTCATTTTAGGCCTAGTTTGTTGCAGGCTTGCATTATAGTAAGTAGACCGCAATCTGATAGGGATGTTGCTAACTTATGTTGTTTGATTGATTTAATGTTTAGTTGCTGATATATGGTGCATTACTAGCAGAGCAACGCCCATCCGATTGAGTTACAGTTGTGTGTGTGTGTTTTTGTGTGTGTGTGTGTGTGTGTGTGTGTGTGTGTGTGTGTGTGTGTATGCGTGTGCGCATGTTATTTGAAAATCTGAATTCCCTTCTCCTATTTTTCATGCCAAGAACTTTTTTTCTTTGCGCAAGATATGATACTTAATTTATCATTCGTTATTGTTTAGTTAAACCAATCAGAGATTGCAGACCTGCAAAGTAAGCTGGAGATGTCCTTGAGTTTAAAGTCGGCTAAGCATGGTTTGGAGCAAACCAAAAAGACGGAAGCTCTTGAAGCCAGGTCCGTTACACTACAATTTGTTTATTTCAATTTCTTTTACACTAATCTCGAGTGCAGAAACGAAATTTCCTGTAAATGTTTTTACGAAGGTCTATTACTATGGAGTTCGGTATGAGTAACCAAAAACAGCACATTCGAGTTTATCTGTATGACTGCAGCTTGGGGTACTGGTGATTCATGCATGCCGTAGATCGTATGACACTTCTTTTGATTCGAAAAAGCATGGTGAATGTTTTTACAGTCGGGTCATTCAATTTTATTGGCCCCATGTAGTTTAGGCTGCAATATGCAGGAAGTCGCTGTATAATATAGTTTAAAAGATTCGGTCATGGCGACAGACATTCATCTATCTTGTTCTTACTGCCATCCTATGGGAAATGTTGCAACAGCTTTTCCGCAGTGGCCGGATTCTATCTCATACAATTCGTGTTGTGATGGAGGTTGTTTTCTGTGCAGGCTTCAAGAATACGAGAAGTCCATTCATTCGTTAGAAGTAGCGTTAGCAGAAAGCAAAAGAGAAGCAGAGCAATTGCAAAAGCAACTAGACCAAGAGATTTCTGGACATTCTGGGCAAGTTGAAGCCTTGAAAAAGTCTTTGGAGCACAGTAAAGTGAATGAGTCTGAGGAAATTGTGAAATTAAGGACTCAACTGCAGGCTCGCGAGGAAGAACTTGAGGCTGCACGAAAGCCGTTAGAGGATCTAAAAGCAAAAAACAATGTAAGTTCCTAAGATCGCAGCATCTTCGTTCATTGCTGCAGCATGTTCTTTTAAAAGAAAAGAAAAAAAAAACTACCAACACCTTGCTGTAGCATGAATTCCAAATGCTTTTGAATGTCAAGTCGCTGTTGGGTGATAGTTAGAATTTCGACGGGATCGTATTTTTCCTGGGTTGCTCATTTCTTTGTTTATCTATCAAAAGGCAACAGCTGAAATGCGAGGTCCAGCTTGCATGTTATTATTTGTGCTGGTTCTTTTTAGTACTAGCAAACTTCGCAAAGGCATTTTGAAGCTGCTGCGGAAGCTGCGTAACTTCGTATTGTGTCTGGCTATCTTGTTAGTTTAATTAAATTCTTCAAACCCGATTAACTTCCGGCTATGACGTGAATGGGATGGGGCTTTGGTATCCCTCCCGCAAAAAAAATTCCAATACATTTTAACATGTTTTCGTGAAGTATTGTCAAATAGATTCCTGTTCGATATTGAGCGCCATTTCAATATCCAAGGCGCTTTTTCTCTGGTCAGCATTCAGAAGTTTCACGATACATGTTTCATGTTTCTTCCCCCCCCCCCCCGCCAACAAAAAAAACAACTGCACATCTGTGCTTAAATTCGTTTTGGTTTTCACTCTCCTGCATGTTGTTAATTTGATGCTACGCGGGGCAGTGTGTATCTCCCAGTTACCTTGCTGGCATTAATGGTCATAATTTTATGTCTGATTTGTGCAATGTGCCCTTATGTGCCCAATCGTGACTACAGCATTTAAAACGTCGCCTAAGAGGTTTTGTCTGATTCTGCACTAATCTTGTCCAACCTTTGAATGGGGCTTTTCTTGTGGAATCTCCTCGTTGTCCCGTTCTTCATGTATGATTGAGTTCTTGTTGGTTGAGGTAAGGTTGAGGCTGTGAGAAAATAACGTAAGTGCTACGTGCAATGTTTTGGTATGAGGTTTACAGTTTATTGGCTATATCAGATACCGGAGGCTTCTGCCAATCTTGTGGAAACAAGAAATAACTCAGCAGACTTTGTTAGTTTATAGAATGTCAAATCCCAGATAAATATTGCTCAGCTGATGGGACGTATCACAGCAGAAGACCACTGGCTTTTAGAGCAACTAGAAATCATTAATAGTTTGACTCTGCTGAGTTTTTAATTGCAATGATGTGCGTTTAAATTGTACTCATTTATGCATTTATTCATTTTAAAATCATTGTATGCATGCTTTAATGCTAGTTATGGCAGTTTGCATGACCTTGTGAGTGTAATCCCTTTTTGTTTTGTTGTGGGAAGGAACTGCGAGAGAAGAATTGGAAAGCCATGGATGCTGTGGGCAAGGCTGAAGCCAGCTGTCAGGATAAATTGAAATCTATCAAAATAAGCATCTTTAAAGGTCTGAAAAAGCTTCATCCGCAGATCTCGATCCCAGATGATGAGGATGATATGGACGTTGTTTTGACGAAGTACCAAGAGAACTGGCTCTCGTTTTCGGAGCGAGCTGCTTCGGAGAAAGACCACAAGTTGGAAGAAGTTCAAGCAAAGAACTTAAAATTGGAAGAAGATATAGCAGCTGTCCGTAAGGACCTGATTGAAGTAAGTTGTGTATAATTCGCGGATACTTTTTCTTGTCGTTTGGAAGCTCTCCTACGAATTTTTTCATCTTATTTGTTAGTTTAGGTTAAGGACCCCATCTGACACATGGGGGGCTACCGTGGCATAAGTTTAAATTTGGCGCCTTTCAAGCCGTTGACAAGAGTGCCGTTAAGTAAATCTGGAATCCTATTTTTGAGTTAATGTTGCCGTTTATATTTGATTTTCTGGCCAATGCTCCCTTAATTAGGAGGATTGCGTATTGCCTAGCATCGTATTTCTTTTTTTTTCTTTTTTTTTTTTTATTGTCAAAGGAGATGTGGCATTTCTTATGATCATGTAGTGCGCTCAGATCATCAACTTGGTAAACTCCACGTGGTCCTTACTTTATTTAATTGGAGTATAAGTCTTGATTCTTGTAGTATCTTCCAGCGTTGTCATATTTCGAGGAATGCTCCTAGCCCTATTGCGAGACTCTTTTTGTTTTTAGATCAACATTCAGTTGCAGTTGTCTCGCGAAGGAAACGAGGCTGCCAACAATGAAGTTAATAACTATAAGAGAATCCTCAGCGAGACGGTATGACTATCGTTTTGATCAGCAGCCACGCAGTTAAGTCTCTTCTTTCGATCATAATCTGCTCCTGTATCGGAACTTAGGAGATTCCTCACAATAAGAGCTTGTAGTGTTTTCCTCACGAGAGCATTTTCGTGTGGCATAATGTCGGCATAATGGCTTTTGTTTGTTCTAGTTGTTTTCTTTACTGTATTGCGCTGACTTTAAAGTTTTTTCTCTGGAACTTCAGGAGACTATGCTTAGCGGCCTGCAAGAACGAGTTGACTTGGATGTCAACCAACTTAAGGCACGTGTAGAGGAGAAAACTCGTTTAGTGGAGGAGCGTGACGGAAGAATTAAGGACCTTGAGAGTGATCTGAAGACGTATAAAGATGATCAGGATAGCCGATGCGCCACCATGAACCGTGAACTGGAAGAGAAAACAAAATATATCGAGGCGCACTTGAAGGTTATTAACGAAAAGGAGCAGCAAATAGCTGACCTCGAGTCAAAGCTTCAAAACTTGCAGAATGAAAGCGATCGTGATACGATCGTATCTCAGGTACTATTCAATGCTTCCTTGGCATGCTCCATGTACTGTGAGCTGTCCTATTTCTGTTCTTTACGATGATGCCGTTTTATGTAAATGCACATAATCAGTCATTAATTTTAACGCTCACATGGGATCTGTTGTTGCATGTAACTACGTTTTAATCGTGCTGCCCTTGCAGCGTAGCATATCACGTCACTTCTATTCTTATCTGCAATAGGAGCAACTTCCTGTGGAGGTTCCTGGCGAATCCCCTTCTAAACCTAAGAAAAAGCACGGCATTGTACACACAATTACTAAGATCATTCACCCGAAGGTAATACGATTCATGCATGCATGCAACTTGTATACATTTCACGCCTTAATTCGTTTTCATCCCTTTTTAGAGGTCAGCATAGCAGAACCTTACCCCCTTACCCACTTGAATTCGAGCAGGGCTACTACCTATGCTCGTAGCCTTCTGTTCGAGTTTTAATAGTAGTGCATGCACTTTTTGCATATTTTATTTATTCTTTTTAATTTTATTTGCAAGCTGCCCGCTTATAATCTTAACTACGGTTTACAGGCCTCCTATTTTTGTTCCCAAAATGTTCATGCTAATTTTTCATTCAATGCATGTTATTCACCTTCGCACCACTTAGAGCTGATATTGGTATATAACCTAAACCTTTATCTTAAGAAGTCTGCATTAATACGTAGGTATGTTAAATGTGTGCACGGACTTGGAGCATTTCGCATCACGTGTGTGCACGTGCTTGTTTGTGTGAGTGTTCGCATGTGTATAGTCGAGAGTTGCTGCTGCTGCTTGGTACATTCTCCCTCGACTTATTGTATCCCCATATCTTCAGTCACTGTTGCGACAACAAGACATTGCAGGAAAACTTATTTGGAATTCTGCGTGCATGGAGATAACGATGGGTGGAAGTTCCAATATTCGCCTGACCTATTTGCTGCTTGCTTTCTTTCTTGCGCATGCCTTTCGGTTTCTTTCTTTCCCTTTTCTTCCCGTGATACTGTCAGGTTCTCATGGCGGCCATGATGTTTTATCTAAAATCATCATTTTGCTCGACAATGTAGGCCTTTCGTAACAGTTTCTCCGGCTGACAATAGTCGTTGTTTCTAAAGGCAGCTTAAATTTCAGTAGTCTTGATTGAAATATTTTCAAATTTATATGAGCAATGAAGCATGTTCTCAATAGAAGCGGCCAGAAAATGATGATTCCAATTATTTGTCGTCAAGAATTCCACATTCATAATCATATCCCAGTTAAAAGTAGCTGTTGTTTGAGATCGACTGGTAAGTGAGAACATGCTGTTGTCAAGATCGTGTGCGTTTTAAAAAATATCAACTGCTTGACTTAACAGGTATATACCAGTTGATTTTGCGAGTTTTCGTCGCAGCCTCGGTAGAATTTTCTTTTGTGTGCTCGAAATCTTAGCCGTACTTTAGTAAGTACGAGCTTTGGTTTTTTTGCTTTAAAGTAATATTTATTTGCTCTGCAAGTTAACCCTGACGTAGCAACTTCACAAGAAACCTTGCCAGAAAGTAGTGTCATTTAAATTTACTAATACAAATAATCGCTGGTATTGACAAGCTTTTAATACGATTAAAACTGCTAACTTCTACCTATTCGCAGACGGAAACCGAGTTGAAGGAGAAAGAAGAGCAGCTTCTGAAAGCTAAGTTGGAAAACGAGAAACTGCATTCTGAATTGGAGCTGGTGAGCAGATCGTTTTCTAGGTGCATGAATGTGTCTTAGCTCACTAGGTTGTTGATGCTTGAAGGCGGCGCATTTGTTAGAGATTAGCCATTAATGTGTGTGTATATGTATGTATGTTTGTATGTATGTATTTATGCATGCATGAATGTATATATGTAGGCATGTAGGTATGTAATGTATCCTTTGCTGGAACTATTAACTAGGATGTGATGTGACCAAATATAACCGGGTTGGTATTTGTTGAATGCTTTGATCTAATTGATTATGAATTATGTTTTATGTTGCTATCGCCCCTTACCACAGGTCTTGTCCAAGCTTAAGGAGGCAGAGCAACATGCTGGAAACGCTAGCAAGGTGCGTGTATATAGAGGAGCTAATTTTAATATTTTTTTGGATGGCATAGCGTGTTGCGATGACTGTAGACCCTTCGCTGCATCAATCCAGTGAATTGTGTTCTTCGTGTAGGTCGAAGCTGAGTTTAAAAAACAAGAAGGGCAGTTAGTGGAAGCTAAATTGGAAAACGAAAAGCTACTGGCTGAACTGGGCCATGTGAGTAGATAGCTTATTTTTCATGTTTTTTTTTTTCGGTGATTGTAGTACGTCGAACAATTAAGACTCAAGATCATATTGGTGCGTTTATATTCAACTGGACGGCAGGATGATAATATTGCCGCGGAATGATAATATTGCCGTCCCGTATATGGAGTTTAAATGTTGTGCTGAATGTTTAAATAACTGCTTTCATGTACAGTGTTCTGTGTGAAGTGGAGTTTGTGTGTTGCGTAGATATTTGGATTCTGTAAACAGAATATTTGTTGTTGTTGTTTTAAGATTTAGATGATAGATTCCATTTCCATTTTTCTCTTCTTCGGCTAAGGGCTGCATTTTCAACAGACAGTGATCGGGAATAGGACTGGATGTTTTAAAAGACTAGTTTCATCTGATGGAAACAGTCACGTCACACTGATTGAGATCGTTTATTTCAGTTTCGAAACAAATTATATTAACTGTTATGTGGGAAAATATAGGAGCTGGCTCCTTCGGAAAAAAAAACGTGGGCAGTTTACTAAGTTGCAGTGTTGTCAGTAAGACTGGCAATAAGGATTATGAAAATTCGTTGTTCCTGTGAAATTTCAGATCTCTGATCTGGCAGTTATCAGGGGAGATTTTGTTAGCACTATGTTACCCAATTTCACGCTGTCTTGTTTCAGGTATCCTCAAAGCTTAAAGAGGCAGAGCAGCATATTGGAAGCACTCACAAAGTACGTTTGTTATGCGTGTTCTTCGTTGACAGCAGCGATTTCGGCAGGACCACCGTTTTCGTACTGTCTAGTGTGTATTTGTTGCAAAAAATTTAGATCATTATGTGTTCTGAACTTGCAATTGGCTTTTCGTGCAGGCTGAAGCTGAGTTGAAAGAGAAAGAGGCGCAGCTTGCGAAGGCTAAATCGGAAAACGAAAAACTGCACGCTGAGCTCGGGCAGGTTAGTAATTTTGTTCTTTGAATTTTGATGTGGTGTGCATCATTATGCAAGGGTTCTGGACTCTGAATTTCTATTGTTTAAATCCTTATGTATATTATAGTGGCTTATATATTATATGTATATGTATATATAAGTCCTTATATATATATTATAATGGCTATAATAGATTATATTATATTATATTATATTATATTATATTGTACTATGTTGTATTATATTATATCATATCATATTATATTATAATGGCGATCCTTGGCACCGTGTGTTGACGATTCATTTTTGCAAGCTTATGAATCGGGAAACCTTTGCGGGCCGTTTGAAGATCTAATTCGACATGGAAACACAATTTTCAGTTTCCAGTCACATAATCATTTATGCTGGTTCTCTCTCTCAAAGTCAAAATTCCAGTATCGCTTTACCTGTCCTGAAGAATTCTAGGTGTTTTGTAGTCAATTTTTGAAGGCAACGTGATAATACCCGCCAGCTGGTTAGAAATTGTTTTTTGATGTATCGAAGCTTTGTTTGTCCTTCAATTTCCCGGATTCCTCCGCTTAGGTGTCCTCAAAACTTAAAGAAGCGGAGAAACTAATTCCAGTCAATGGTGAGGTAAGTTAACTTAGTTAATCTCTAGTGCCTTGAATGAGTCGGGTAGTATTTTTGTTAAGTTGCCACGTTTTGAAAGTGTTTTAAGGCGTCGTTGAAGTAAAGGCAGTCCTAGGGCTTAGTATATGTGAACGTAATCCCTAAGAACTCAGTGATATAGGCCTTGTTTCGAGTGTTGTGAGCTTTCTCGGTGTTTTACTGTCTGCGATGTGCCGCCAAGTTGCAAGGCGCTAGTTGGTCATGTTTGGTGTATTTTTCTTTCTTCGTGTATCGCAGGCGGTTGCGACCAGTAAGCACGAGGAAGAGGTCAAAGACTTGAATGCGAAACTTAAGAAGACAACCTCCGAGCGTGACCTCCTTATTCGCGAGTACAAGAACACGAAGGAAGCGAAGGACAAGCTAGATGGCGAAGTCAAGAAGCTCGCAGAAGAGCTGTCTGCGTTAAGCAAAGCGAAGGACGAGGAGTGTAAAGCGCTCAAGCAGACCATTGAAGGCCACGATCAGGAAATTGCGAAATTGAAGGCCGTATTTACCTCGACTGAAACTACGAAAGGAAAGGGTGACAAGGACAAGGACAAAGTAATTGCTGTAAGTACACGTTCAAACAACCTTGCACGGCATTCGCGCTCGTCTTTTTAAAACGTCTTCTTTTCGCTGCACGTAATTTGAAAGTTGTAGCCCCCTCTCAGGTCGGCTGCTGGCTGCTTGACCTTTGAATCGCGCAAAAACGTGTTCTGCAAATTCCTGCTATGTATCTCTTGCCACTGTGTATGTAGGCTTCTCGTTTTACAATTTTACGCGCTAATCTACTTGATGTGTTTGATGCGTTGTTCATGGCATGTATTGATCATATTTGCACTCATTCTCGTCCTCCTTGTCATGCATTCACACACGTGCACGCGCACTGCGATGTCAATTGTTAGTTGACACTGTCACATGTTCTTGGATGCACCGATTTTTATTTATTTATTCGTTTGGGTTTTATTTGGTTTATTTATGATCTTTGTGTTGGTTAAGTCATCGTAGTTAGTGCACGTTTTCTCGTTATTTACAGATATTGTAGTATCCGGATATAAGCTAACTATGGTCGACGATATAGTGTATCGGTTTTTAGCTGTCGTGAAACTTTCAGACGTTTTATAGTCTGAGCTAGTTCTTGTGTTCGAATTTTGTAAGACTTTGCTCGTTCCGCCGCTTTCAGTCTTTTTCCCTCAAGTCGTACTCTTTGCATTTAATCAATGCATTCGTTTTTAGGACTCCGAATTTCTGGGCTTCTAAGGTCTTTTGCCCTCTATTAGATCGTTCAGAGTTTGTCGCTCATTTACCCAGGAGGATTTTCGGTTAATTATTTTGATGTGATTTGTATCAGCATATGCGGTGGTTTGAGGCCTTGCCGCTGCTATGAGATCATACAGGACATAAATCATTTCAGCCTGAAACCACTTAGCGTCTATGTGCAGCCCAGGCCTCGCCATATCTCGACATGTTAGTGGTTCATCGGATCGGATTGCGACCATTTCCGTCTTCATTCATCGCCACTATTTCCCTTGTCATCTTTCATGCCATGTTAAGTAGCTAATAGTCAAGTAGTTTATCGTATCTTGGCTTACAGAAGCTGCGGTTAGAGATTGAAGATTTAAAAGAAGAACTGAGGGAAGAACGTGATCGGGTTGTTGTTGATATTGAGACTCCTGTCACGGAGGTAAGTTCATGGTGGTATGCAGGGTAGTGCGTGTCGGTGCAAGATATTGAGTTACGAGAAAGAATTCTTCCCGTTATACATTTTGGTCCTTTTTTTATAGTTGGCGCCTTGACGACGCAAATAATTACGATTCAAACCGCTTAACCTAATCAGAGTTTTTTTTTAAATAGAAGTGACTGCTAGCATTTATATGCAACGCCGTGTTGCTTCTTTCTGCCTTTTTTTATATCTATTATTTATGTTAGTCTATGAAGTTTTTTGTTATTGCTTCGTTTATAGAATGAATATGAACTCGCTATTTTGTGTGTGGCTTCTTTTTGTCTGGTGTTTATTTTTATTTTGTTAGCACCTACCTCCATGCACGATAAGCACAATCCTTTGTATGCTTATTATGTAGTTGGAAATGGTGTACTTGAATGATGGTTATTATGGCATACCTGCAGCCTCATATACCTTCTTTCATTCTTTCAGCCTCGAGGGCAGTAAGGATAATGCCTGTCTTGCTTACTCTTTGCAGGAGCTCCAACATCAAGTTGAAGCCTTAACTAGCGAACTGCAGTCGGAAAAGAGTTCGAAACTTAATCTCAGTTTGAAATTGAACGATCTGGAAAAGTCTTTCCACGAAGAGCAATCCGACAAAGACAAAGTATAGCTCTGTCTTTTATGTAATTAGTCATAGTTATCTGTGGTTTGAGAACGGCGATCGTTTCGCACTTGGCAGTGCTCGTCTTGTATCAGTTGGCTATGAAAATTCATGTTGACCAGCGAGACTGCAAATGCAAAATAGCGATGGTGTTTGGATCCTTAGATTAGGCAAATTAAATTATAAACTCAATTTAACTTCTTTCCTTAGTTCGTTTTTCGTTTGTTTGGGATGTCTGGATGGGAAATGATCTGCGAGGATCCTACGCATGAAAATTTTCTTTGCATGCAATATCCTCTGTCTAGTTCGCAAACTTTTTCTGTGGAAACATAACCGATCCGCTTTATTTCTTCAGGTTCTCCTATTGGAATCCAAGTTAAAGGCAGCCGAGAGTAAAGTTAACGTACGTGCCAGATTTTAACAGTAATTGCTTTAGTGGACCTCACGCCTTGCACATATTTCTCGTGTAGTCTGTGCCGTTGCCTTGGTTGAGTTTATCGATAAAAATTCGTGCAGCGTAATTTGACGTGTCGGTGAAACTTTCGATGGATTTTCGATCTGGTTATTTTCATGGGTCCGCTTCTCAAGTAATGGTTCATTTTTTACGTTATTGAATTGCTCGGTTGTTCTTTATAGGAGCTTGAGGCGGCGCAAGCGGAGCACATAAAGCACGAAATCGCTGAAGCCATGGACCAGGTTTGTGTGATATCGCACAGTCATATTATTTATTTTTAAATGAATTGCAAATCCCTTGTTTTTTTTTTTTTTTTTTTGTTTTTTTTTGTTTTTTTTTTTTTTACCTTACAACATACGGTATTCCTTGACTCCTAACCTAGAGATGAGAGTTTCTTCAGGTCCTTTGTTGATTCAACGATCTAGCTTGCGTAGGTTGTAAGCAGCCATGCGAGAAAGCGTTTTTGTTTTAATAATGTAGTCGACTAGCCTGTTTTCATTCGGGTGTTGTATGCTGGCGAGCGTGTTGCTAAACTGTAAATGATGACAACACCAACTTCTGTATCGCGATACTACTATTACTACTACAACTACAACAACAACTACTACTTTTATTACTACTACTACTACTACTACTACTACTACTACTACTACTACTACTACTACTACTACTACTACTACTACTAC
>QQSS02191514.1:0-13090 GCA_003687565.2 Craspedacusta sowerbii
TATATATATATATATATATATATATATATATATATATATATATATATTTGATATCCTCATGATGTTTATTTTATGTCTTAGACTGAAAGGTGAGAGCTTTAGTGAAGAGTTTAGCCAGCAGTAATTGGAAATGTTAAGGCTTTTGCCTTCCTGCTTGGCTTGTTTTTACGCGTTCTGGTTGCTGTGCTTCGTAAGGGGTGAGATTTGCGTTGACTCCCATCACAAAATTACGACTGTTCAAGGAGTAAAACAAGGTGAGGTTTTGTTTAGGTTTGGAATCTTTCTTTTGTAAATGTTCGTTTTCTTAAACTTCTTTGCTGTTTGATATTAAGCGGAGGCCGTTAGTTGACTTCAGATGGTGGTCGTAGAAGAATTTGGATCCAAGCTTTGCTTGTTCGTCGTCGGATTGTCAGGCCTCCTCATTCTTTGTCAGTGGGGTTGAGGTTTGGTTAAGCAAAATTTTGTGTGACTTGCTATACTGTCGGGAAGGTTTTTGAAGCCCCCTGTCATTCATTTCATCCACTTATTTGATATTTGAGCGCTTGTGTTCGAGTAATGTTAGTGCATCGTTTTCGGTGTCAAGGTTACCTCCTGTGTTTGTAATACGCAGTCAGACCACCAACGTCAAAATTAAAGGGAATGAGGTCTTGCTCGGCTTTTCTAGATCAACCAACTCTCGGCCTCGACCGGTTGAGTATAGTTTTGCCTGTATGTGGTGTCAGGCTAATTGGTCTCAAGTCTTGTGCCGTTTGTTCTTTACTTCTCCGTTTACTTTCATTTCGATAATTTCTGAAATAAAGTTCTAGCGTTCTAGCCCCCTGCCTCCGGTGCACGATTGTGAGGAAGTTTTTTTGAATCTGTCTTTCTTTCAACTAGCAAACCGCTGCTGTAGCCCTACCTCTCCACTATCTCAATGATATCGGTCTTCCAGATTATTATCGAGAAACCTGCACTCCTTGTCTGATGAAGCTATCAAGTTTACTTTGATGGAGGCAACCGCAAGTCAGCTGCTACAAATGCACTCACATTCAGTTGATGGTCATCCTTAATTTAGCTTTGTTCCAGTGATCAAGTCAGCCTAGCCGAAGCTAACAAGCTTGTTTCCCGATATAGTTAGCATCGGTTACATGCAATTCTATAGTGAAGAGTCTATGCTGGTCGCTTACATTTTTGGCCGTAAATGTATGGTGTTAATGGTATTTTATGGTTTTTGTCTATCGTACGTATGGGCTTTTGCTCCTGCAGTTCTAAGTTGTGTTCCTTTTTAAAATCCTATCTCACCGATGCTGGCTTCATTCATGTTCATAGATGCCATGACCTTGAGCAGTATTCCAATTTTGCACTTTTTCTCCTTGAGCTCAACCGTATTGTTACGTGTGTGCGCACGTGCATGCTATGTGCACGCAGGTTTATGTGATTCTGATAATGTCTCGTGACTCCACCCTGGCTAGTCACCAGATCCTCAGACTGCAGCTTGCACGGTAACGGTTTGGGATAACGTGGCCATGGTTGAGGCAAAAGGCGCCTACGGTCAATCACTTGTTCTCAAAAGAGCTGGAAATTCTCATCCTTGCCTTGCGATGGTCGTCTTGAACGGAAGTAGGTTTCGTGCCCATGCAACTTCGGACCAAATCACCGATATTAATGATTACTCTAGTGACGCTGGCCTTGACTCCCATATCTAGATCTCGTTGTTTTCCGGTTACCACGAATTCAGTAAAAGGATGCGTTTGCGTGCTATTATTTCGGGGCGGGCGAATTGAAACCGCCTGATTTGCGTACCTGCCAAAGGCGTTCCTCCCCTTTGTCGGGAGTGCTTGCAACTGTCACAAGTCTGCCACAGGGTCTTCCTGTTAATCTTTCATAAGCAGATGTTTGTTTCGCGTGAATCGATGAGTTTTGTTTGAAACCGGATAGAAGCAGTAACTCTTTGCCATCTGAAAGTATGCACTATAAAGTACACTTCGAGGTGACGATGTTTCAAGTCAAAGTCTCGGCTAATTTAATTATCGCAGTTGGGAATATTTGTTTCTATGACCTTCTGGGCGCGACGCTTCTGCAATCGCAGTAGCGGTTTTTGACTCCACTCCCTTATCTGTAATCCAAGCGTTTTCGCCGCCATGTTTCGGAGTGCGATATGAAGGATTTAACGGTGATCCATGTTGCCTTGTCTATACTGGGACAAACAGGCTGTAAAATTTCTGACGTCCTTCGCCTTTGTCTTTAGCTTTAAACCAAAAAGAATTCCGGAGAGGAGATTCCGGAAACTATACGAATATTTTATTAGATGTTTCCAATGACCGGCTCATCGTTGGAGGAAGGTGAGGCTTGCGTAGCGGCATGATTTTTTGATGCTCGAGTTCAAGGATATTTTTGTGTGTGTTATCTTGTGTTTGACCGATTTGCACTAGCGACAACCTGCAAACGTGCCATTCTCACATTATCGGATTATTTGATGTACCTATGTATAGAATGATCATCCAATATGGAGAGTTTGTATTGTCGAGGCGAGATCTGGATCTTAGCTATTCGATCCAGCTTAAGACATATGCCTACACTTGGTTGGCAAGACATTCCTCGATGGCAGTGGTTTGATTAGGTTGAATGCTTAATCAAAAGTTCAATCTTCATACATGAATAACGTCATGCGTGACGGGCCAACTCGGGAGCGTTTGACACGCCACACGCAAAGCGCGGAAGACTACAACGTGCGAACTCGACATTCTTACGTTCACTAGCAACATAAAGTTTGGGATTGCAGAAGTGACGAGCATAATTAAGAATAGCGTTCCTGCTCGAGCATTCAGTTCTGTCTTTGCTCCTACTTTGTGTCAAAGTTGCTTAATAGAGCTGGTGACAATCGTTAGCGTTTGGCATTTAGGAATTATGTCTTCTTTCTGTCGGCCTCTAATCTCACTGAAGTGGTGGCAATCAGATGGAAGTCCGATCAGAAATACGATCAGTGCATAGCAAGAGGACTCGAGCAGGTGAGTGCCACTTCCAACCTTTCATTTAAGCTTGTTAATAAGAAATGAATTGGTTTATTTGCGGCAATAGTTAATGTGTAGTTGTAAGCGCTATTTGGATTTTACTCTATCATTGGCTTCATAGAGATTTACAAGGAGTTACTCATACATGCATGTTAAATATATAGCGTTTTTTATGTTTGAAGTATGTTAAATTTTTTTTTTTGAAGAAAGAGAACAGCACTTTTGAATTCGTACCGGTTTCAACGAGCCAGAGTCATCTTCACGATAGTATGAAAATTTCACAAGATGCATTGTTTAAATAGGCAATAATTGATTACGCACCATGTAAGTAATTGCTCATCAATCTAATGCAGAAGACCAACCGTGTCCCAACCAGCTATCGGAAATCACAGGCAAGAAAACGAAAATTGCAAGCAATCAGTCCCGATAATATTTCTTTAAAAAAAAAGTTGTTCTGCCTTGCCTGGACATGAAGCACTTTTTTGTTTGTTTTTGCATGTATTTATATATGTATTATATGTGCATGATAATATATTAGAATATATAATACATTATATATTATATATGTATATTATAATATATGTGTTATAATGTATTATTTGTAATTTATGTAATATTATATAATGTAAATGAATATAATGTAATGTAATATATATATATATATATATATATATATATATATATATATATATATACATACACACATAGGTCCATGTATAGCAAAGAACCATAGATTTACCTTCTGATCCTATTATAAACATTCGCTGCACAGGGGCTTGCAAGCAATTGAATCTTATTTCTTTTAGCGCGAATGTGAAAATTATATCCAGTATGTGGGACTTGTCGACGATAGGCTCTTCGTTTGCGGAACAAACTCCGGATCGCCGTCCTACAACATCTCCTCGGTACTTAATGCGCTCTGTTTGGTTTAGATTGATACCCTTGGTGGTTGCTTGTTGATTATGTCAATCGTCTATTTTAATTGTTTAATTTTTTTCAAGCATCGTTGTGTCAGGATTCTGCACGTAAGACGTTGATTTGGGGTCGTAGCCGCATTGTTTCAGCGTTCTCAAGTCACTGTGCGGAGTTCCCTGTCTTCCTTGGCCGGCATTGACTTCAGCTCGTGGGCGATGGGTGCAAGTCATTTGCAATTTTTCTGTATCTTCTAGGTGACTGCACCTTCGCAAGGGTACTTCTCCAGAAACATGCTTTACGGAGTTTGTGCTACGCCGCATCCAGACCTGCGCATGGTTGGCTCTGTAACCAGTGAGTAGTTCTTTTGAATGAGTGATTTCCATTAAAAAAAATGTATATTAAGTTATATTAATATTAAATATAGTAATATAGTATAGTTTAATATTGTAATATTAAATGTATATTAAGTTGTTCGTTTTTGTTTAAGAAATATATTTGATTTTTTTTTTTTGTAATATGGTATTTCAATTGTCGTGGTAACGCTCTGGGAGTCTAGTTGACCGTTTTGATCCGCCTTATCAGGATATGGCGAACTCATTGCTGGAACGTATCGGGACATCGGTGGTAAGGTCGGCGTCATCGCTGCCACCTACCTAACCGAGTCTATGCCGAGAGTTCAGCTGTCGACAGATCGATGGACCAAGCCATCTCTGTTCGGTACGTATATTGTGGACAAAAGCGAGTCCTCACTGTATATTGTCGCTAATCATGGCTCATGGCTTATAGGCGCTCATCTTCCAATGTTGCAATTTCAGCTTTGAAATGCTTTTTGAGCTATTGGAGATTATTCCCATAACTCTTTTAAATGTCATTGAGCATTTGCTTGTGATCTGGGCAAGTGGAAGTAGCAATTTCATCAGCGAGGCTAACGTCCAAAATTGATGTTTTATAAGTGGCTAACCGAATACTAGTATTTGGTTCCAATACCTTCTTCAAGAACAGAGTGCAAATTTTTAGTTTTGCCGATTTTTGGCTAATTTTATACTGTTGCTGAAGACCACCTTCTCTGCCAAATGTGTCGCAGGTCACGATAGAGCAAATATTAAGATGTCTTGGTAGTTGCGATTCATTTGATTGGACCGTGTACGGATGGTTTGTGTGGAAGGAGCCGCAATTGTTTCTGTACTCGTATTTAAGGTTTTAAATTCGCTTCTGTAGACCCGAAATTCGTTGCAAGCGTCGATGTAGGGGACAGTGTATACATCTTCTTCAACGAGCAAGCGCCTGAGTTAGGAGGCATGGTGGCGCCGAGTGTTGCTCGCATATGCAAGGTCTGTAGAATTGCGCTGTATAGAGTATTTCATTTTCTTGGCGTAGTACTATCCGGTCTTTGATTTCTTGCGCGTCGTTGTTTCAACTTGCTTTGTTCTTCATCTCATCTGACAGCAAATCGATTTTTTCTCCTAATCTTTCGTTTAATGATTGTATTCTGTAACAGTTGCTTTCTATAGGGATGCAGTGATTATGATTATTGCAATCTATATTGATACTGTAATTATTGCTCTCATGGTCGTTAGTGCTTGCCAGTCACACAGTTCAAGACATCGTTTACGGTCAAGTTCCACCGATTCCAAGTCTTCGTCTTGACTTCGCTTTGCGACTTGACGTATCTCAAGTTAGGGAATGATTTCTCGCTAAAAAGTGACGCCGTTTGTATCTGTCTAGACGGATAATGGCGCGCCACAGATAGTATCCTCAAATTTGTTTACGACCTTCCGGAAGACGCGCCTGCAATGCACGGTGGACGAGATCAGCTTCTCGAACATAGGTTGGTCCGTATTAGTTCTTATAATTCTAGTCTTAGACTTTTCTTTTCACATTTATTTATGCTCGGTAACGAAAATTGACCTGTCAAAAAGAACAAGATAATCTAGCTCTCAAAGACAAGAGCAAGCAAAGCTGAGAAAAATTAAATTAAAAAGAACGCCCAGTTTCCGATTTTCTAATAGCCAAAAATATCAAAGATAACCCTGCTGATAATTTAGGTTGAAAAGACTTTCATCAGCACTTGACTTAATATGCTCTGGAAGTGCATCAGGAAGTTTATATTGGCAGTGTTGTTTTCCATCAGAGTGTATTTGCACCATAATTATGACTGGATTGATTTATAGCATAGTTCGTAAATTTTACTGGTTACGCGGTGGGTGTGTTATCTCTAGCAATTTCTAAACAAAAAAGGAAAAATTGCGTTTGTTTTAGCTAGCGTCTTTAAGTTATTGCATTTTTTGTACGTGTTTCTAAGATTGATCTTTCGCGTCATTGTAGATCATGTTGCGTTTCACAACGAAAGTCAGACATTTTATGCACTGTTTTCAACGTCAAGGTTAGTTGCAGCACAAGGTTTGTTGTCAAGATGTTCTGTACGTCCAAGAATCGGCATAGTATAGCTCTCTTCAGTTCATTTCGTGCTTTGTATTGAACGCGTAAAACTAATTGTTTTTCTTCGCGCAGTAGATGTATTACGTAGTGTGGCCGTTGGACTTGTCTTTGGAAATTTTTTTTCTCGCTTGTAGCAAAATCCTTTCCGTCTCTGCCGTGTGCGCGTTTCCTCGACTTCAGTTTGACGTTGTTTTTGACGGGCCTTTTCTTGCAAAATCAGACGGGCAGACATGGAAAGTGATCAACAACGGCGCCTTCCTCAAAGGGGTGAGTTTCTGGTCATCATGGTCATGCCGTTTGTATTTTTGCTTTGCTGTTTTCAATGTTGAGATTATACTTGCTGTTGTTCTGAGTAAATTGCTATTGCTGTCGAAATTGCGATTATTGATTCACATTTTTTAATCACATCTTGATCATACAGTTTATAATTTTGTTTTGCTGCTGACACTGGTGAAATGTTTCTTGTTGTTGTGAGTAATTTGCTTTTGCTATCGAAATATGATTATAGCTTCACAGTTATTCGTTAATGTCATTAATTAAAATCCGTTAGTGCAAAGTCAATCCGGCGAATATGACGTCGCAGTGGCGAAACCGGCCTGCCCTGGCAGCACTGCTGCCGCCTGGGAAGGAGCCCACCAACTATCTCGATCTCGTCTCGATTGTGCAAACCATCGACTATCAGTTGATGAGTCGTCAACTTGTAGCTGACTTGTCAGTGGTCACTTATGTGCAACCCCTTGTCCGGTAAGCTTCAATACTGTTTACTTAAATATGTTCAACTTCGGTCGTAATGTGTTTCATACCTAAACGTGTTATTGTAAAGGCATTGCTGGAGGAGCTTGTGTTGTGTTTTGTTACCAGAAAGATATGTTAATGGTGTGCTTGCCGAGGTCTGAATGCGGATTGGACGTTGTCGCTGACGAAATTGTCGCGAAGTTACTGTCGTATTTCTTTCCCGGTGCCCTTGTTATAACTACTAAATCATTTTGTTGCTATCGCCCGTGTTACTGTGCCGCTTTAGCCTCCTCATAGGGTTGTTTTAGAGATGACCAGGAGAACCCAGTGCGTCCACACTAGCCCTCTGAATGTTCTGTTCCTCTAGTCGACGTGTTCTGTTGGATTGTCTATCTGTTTAGGTTAAGTCGCATCGCTATAGAATCACTGGGCGTGTTTATCAATGGCAGCGTGCAAGTAGAAGAGATCTTCTATATCGGAACAGGTATAGGCTAGGACTTATCGTCCTTCTTATCGTTTGTTGCATGTTGTCGCTTAACCAATGGTGATGAGATTTAACAGGTGAAATTTTGTTTAATTGGACTGCACTCCAATAATTTTATTTCGATAATTTACCCATTAATTCAACAATTGCTTGTGTGCAAATGACGACCGAGTTGAGATTGTTGTTTATTTTCAGATTCTGGAAGTATCCTTGTCCTTTCCAAAGGCGTTGCTTCAGGAAAGCCTTGCTTGATCGATGAAGTACGTCTCTCTGAGTCGAGGCAAAGTTCGGAGCGAATTCTACAGATCCTCGTTAGCAGTGAGCAAGTGGGTACCATTCATAGATAGGCTTTCTTGCGTCGCTGTGTTGTCAAGACGTTTACTTTTAAAAAAAGTAACCAACTGCTCTTCTTGAACCGCTAAATTTTGATTAGCTGTAAAATCGTGGAATTTCATGCTACCTCTATGATGCTCGCCGTCAAGTTTCAAGACGGACTTGATTTTATGTTGCATTTGCTTTCCTAGGGCTTGCTCTTCGTAAGCACGAGCGAACGAGTTGTTTCTTTGGAGACGCGTGCTTGTGGACGGTATAACTCCGAAGAGTACGTTAACATTGTTTATTCGGGTTTTTCGGTTGCATGTTTTTATTTCACAACGCTATTCAGTGAAGGAAAGGTCGTCAGTGGCGGCAGCGCTTTCCTCCGGCTCGTTTGTTTGTGTGAAACGTTCTCTAGTCATGCCAGTCTCTGTAACCCAACGCCATCACTCTGAATTATAAATTTTCGTACGTAGCGCGTGTTGTTCGTGAATGGAAAGAGTATGCTCCTAAGCTTGTTGTTGCTCACTTTCTTTATAAACCTAGTATTTGAATATCCTCGGATTGGGCATCTTCGGTGTTGGTTGGCCAGAAATAAAAGTTGATCTAGTCTTTTTGTGTGTGTGTGGTGTATGGTTTAGGAGTTCCAGTTTTTTGTGTGTGCTGGCAGTCAGTCGTGTCCCATTGCTTTGATCGTCCTGCCTTGTCCTGTCCGGTCCTTTCGTCTCCTGTCCGTCATGTTCTGAATATCAATGATGAGTCGGCGAGCATCTATGTTACGCGAAAATCAGTTGTGGTCGTGGGACGTGTGACCTAGCCTCGTGGTTTTGGCTGGTCGTGGCCACACCAGCATTATAGCAGTGTATTTAGCCATGAAGATAACCGGTTTTTGTACCACGTAATAATTGTACATAGCTCGTGCTCTCGTTTGTATTTCAGTGTATGCATTCAAGCTCGGGACCCACGCTGCGGTTGGAGTGCATCCAAGTCTTCGTGCATTTCCACGAAGGACAGGTTGGTACACTGGCTTTATCATCTTCTGGGTGCTATTGCTTTTTGTAACGGTCTTAGTGGTTCCGACGTTAATACAGCGTCTGTGTTGCGCCTGTGAACCATAGAAGTATGCTAGTTATTTGCGCAGGCTTATGGTCTATTTGCTATTTGCGCCGTTACCGTGTAGGAAATAGCATGGTTATGATGGAATCTTCCTTTCAAGGAATCACGTTTGTTTAGAACGAGGGACTTTAGCCAAGATCTGTCCCAGTGTCCGCATATGAGTGGTAAGCCAATCTGTTTTGATGATTTTTCTGTGATGAATGATATTTATGTTAATCGAATCTTTTTAACATGCCGAGCAACCAGCTAGGTTACTATGGGCTTCTTTTAGCCGCATTACACAACCCGCTATTTAGAGGTTTAGGATTAGAACTTTAATGTTTTTGGTGGATCATCAAAGTTGTGAGTGGCATTTTTTGAGTTCAAAGGTTTGTGTTGCCTGTCCGTTTCAACTCTATTTTTTCCGTTTCTAGATGAATGGTTGTATTTATCAATTGAGTCCCGTCAGTATGAATCCCATTCAATGTTCATGCTCCTGTTGCTTGATTTGTTTAATTTTTGTATGGCGCTGCTCGTGCCAATTCAATCCTCTAACGTTTGCTTTATGCAGCCCAGTGGGGAGATTGGTCGTCCTGGTTTCCATGTGTGCAAGAAGGGTTTGGTCAGAAGTACTGTTTATGTCGACGCCGGGCCTGCCAATCGTGCGATCCGTCCGCCTGTTCTGTCGGTGGATCAATGGAGATAAAAAACTGTTCTGGTAAATAGTTCATGCATTTCTAGTGACTGGCTCTCGATCCAGTTATTTGCGTCTCATCATGCGTATGCTTACAAGCTCATAAATTGCGATGTATAATTATAATTACGATATTACTTTGTCGTCCGTCTAGTTAACAATATTACTGACATTGATGCTTGGAAAATAACCGGCGTCGTTGATGGTGCCTTTTCCCTGTGGGGCGAGTGGTCGCAATGTGGCGAAGGGAAGTGCGGCATGGATTTCCAGACCCGTCTGCGTACTTGCAGTAATCCAGAGCCGCGTAATGGCGGGAGAGAATGTGGTGGTGCGAACCTAGAATGTCGGTATTGCCATAAGGAGCCAGGTGTGTTAGCCTTTTGAGACCTAATTTTGCTTACCAAGGTGTAAACAATAACTAAATGGTGCAATAGGTGTGGCGGGGTTCCTACCCTGGGAGAAGGGTGGGGGCACGCACGGTATCTGTTGTGCTCAAAAGTTAGCGCAATTTTAATGAAATACTGGAAAGGCGGATTTTTCAAGTAGGATTTTGCAAGTAGGCAACTACATGCATGGAAGAGGATTAATAAGACGCCCTCCGAATATGTTGTTATAACTGCCCCAAGAGTATTCTAAATTATTTTTTTCTGCACGGTCGAGCAATAGAAGCGTAAGCAAGGCAGGACGAAAGGAAAGAAGGATGTTGCCTTTTATTCGGCTATGTGTGCGGATCAATCCAAAAGCACCGCAGCTGTTCACCTTGGTATGCTGTACTGTGATGACTAGTGTTTGAATTAAAACATCTGCAGTGGAAAATACCGTGGATATTAAGCATAACGTACTCGCTTGCTTGGGATTCGAGAGTATGCTTTAACCTTTGTGGTGCAAAGCGATTCTATGCGAATTGCGTTTTGCATTGTTTATGTTAGGTCGTATCCTATTTACGATTGAGGGAGCTGCGTTGCCATTCCCGTATTTGAAACTGTAACTAAATACTGATAACAATAAAAATATGGAGCACCCCTTAGTTGCGCTAAACAGTCATATTTTTTTACCAATTTTTGTTGCTCAAGTTCTAGTTTTAATATCTACTATATTTGTTGTTTCCAGAGCTTTGTCTAGTGCATTGGAGTGAGTGGTCGACGTGGAGTGACTGTACCAAAATACGAGAAGATATCTACTTGCAGACAAGCTCGCGTAACTGCAGTAGAGGTACCTCCTGCCAAGGCCCAATGAATCAGACCCGGGCCTGCTCCCCCACCGGTGTTTTGTTCAATCCTTGGAGCAGCTGTGACTGTGATCACGGGTTGCAGTATCGCTCGTCAATGTGGGTGGCTGGTTGCGCGGTGGAAAATCAGATCAACTGTCACCGCACGGAGTTTAGAAATTGTTCTTGCGGCAATGAGTCTATATCGCCGGGTAACTGCACGTAGTGGCCTCTTGATTTGTGTTGTCTTTTGCTGTTGTTGTCTATGTTGCAGTAGTAGTTTTTGTTGTTTTGGTTGTTCTTCTTGTCTTCTGTTGTTGTTGTTGTTTTCTTTTGTTGTTGTTACTGGCTTTTGTTGTTGTCTTATTGTTGTTGCTGTTTATTTTACTGTGTGTATGGTTTGGTGGTCAGATTGCGAGAAAGCTCGCTGGCGTTCCTGAAGCGTTGCCTTGCCCATGCGATTAAAATGGTTTTGCTTAGGCCTGGTTTTTTGAAATTTTTGGATGGTAAGCAACTGTGCTCTTCTCACTCTATTATGTTCTTCGCTCTCTCTTCGTTGGGCGTGTCTTTTATTTTTAATTTATATTACTGGTTACTAGCAACTTTTAGACTCAACTTCTTCGGAGTTGGCTAGTGCCCTACCCGACTCAGTGGACTTCTCGCTTTCCCGTTTTTGCGTTGAGCTTGGCCCAACCATGGAGTATACGAGCGTTGGTTTTGTGGTGCAATTCATAGTTTGACATAAATTATTGCTCATAGATTTTGTGAAGGAATTTTATAATTGTTTCGCTTCTTCTTAGACATCGTCGACAACAAGGTGGAGGCATTGCGCGGAGCGTCAAGTGATGGTGTACGACTTAAGATGCGAGATATAGTTATTGCTGTATGTGGAGTTGTCGTGGCATCGTTCATTCTCTGTGCCATAGTTATTGTGCTCATCACCCGTAGACATAAGCGAGAACTAAAACTCCAGGAAGAGGAGGCAAAGAGTGGAATTAGTCCTGACCTTCTCAAGACTCCGCTCCGCAAAGACCCGTATTTAAACGGTGGTAGCTTTAATTACAATGGTTTGCCTGACGAAGGAGTTGCTAAGTCTGCGAGCAAAGGCAAATCTCTCAGTTTTAAGAGGAACTCTAAGAGAACAAGCAATGGAGAGGTGCGCGTTGAGCTCGAGAATGGGCAGGGGGATACGAGGACTAGTCTGGAAAGGCCTTTACTTCACGACGCAACGAAGGTGTAGGTGGATCTCAACCGCCTCTTGCAAGGGATTCCAGAGAGCTGTCTGGTTTGCATTGAGCGTGCAAAGAAGCTGAAAATTTTCATATAATTATTTATTTTGTTGTCTGTATTGTGCATGGTCTCTGTGTTAGTAGTTTTCGCGCGTTTTCGTTCATAAATTGGAATCAGATCTTTATAAACGGTCTCCTTAAAATTAACGTGCAACCCACCATTTCTAGAATTTTCAAACCCCGGTTAGATACATGGCCGAAGCAACGATCCTCTGCTATCGTACGACGAAGATAACCAATCTGAAATTAATATAAGGCGTTGATGGTGACCCTCGGTTGGTATCACCGCGATGATGTTATTTTCCGGCTTCTGTGTTGATCCTAGCGACGGGGATTGTTTCGCGCTGGAGAAAAGTAACGAGCGAAATGCGATTCTCCAGGTTATGTATACACTTTGTGAAAAAAATTCTTTTCTTTTTACTAATGTCAGTACAAATTTGAAGTATGTAAATTATCGAGCTGCGAGGTGGCGATGTAAAGAATTGTAAATATTTTTATGTTATCTTCCAGCTACAGGTAGTTCTTGTTCTGTATCTTCAAGCCGAGTGCGTCCGTAGTTCGCAAACGTTTTTGGTTTGACCTGTTGCGCCAGAATTCAACCGAACTAACCTTGCAGCTATTGCGCTTTGTACCGAATGCTTGCAAGGCACTGTTTCTCGCTTATTCGTATGATCCATCACACCCATCGCATTATGGCTTTTCCACCTGGTTGCTGGTTGGTCTTATAAAAGTCGTGGATAGATAGCTTTGCAGTTATCCTTAGCGACTTTTGACACATTAACATAAGCTGACACATTAGCATAAGCTAACTATGCATTACATACATGCACACATACGTACATACATACACGCATACATACATACATACATACATACATACATACATACATACATACATACATACATACATACATACCTACATACATA